>QKQZ01001020.1:11479-35660 GCA_003595255.1 Solenopsis fugax | reverse complement strand
GAAAACGGGCACGTATAAAAAAATACGTGTCCCTTATTTTTATCTGTACAACAACATATTAAAAGCTCGTCAAGATCGGAGGTGGACACCTCGGGTACATTCCTTGTAAGAAATGAAGTAGTAAGAAAGGTCATTTTTGCTTCAATGTTGAATAACTCGGTGAATAAAAATCATACAACGCTCAACAAGTACGCAAATTAAAGGTAAAGATTCACATTTTCAGCTTTTNAAGGTCGTCAAGATCGGAGGTGGACACCTCGGGTACATTCCTTGTAAGAAATGAAGTAGTAAGAAAGGTCATTTTTGCTTCAATGTTGAATAACTCGGTGAATAAAAATCATACAACGCTCAACAAGTACGCAAATTAAAGGTAAAGATTCACATTTTCAGCTTTTGAAACTGCATTAGTGTGCAATTTTTATTTCACGCCGTGGAGCTTTGCAAAGTTTGTAAAAAATTTTTAGATTTGACTCATCCCCATTTGAATCCGCGTAACTTCGTAAACAATCTGTAAATCTTTCAATGAATTATCAATCTCGAAACTAGAGATTTCAAGCTTTAAAATGCTTTTTTGAACATTTTTTTACGATTATTTTTGACAAAGTTATACACTCTTGAATTGCACCTATTTTTGGGAGTCAGAATAGATGATCCTTTAATTTTGATGCCGAGTGTAGATAGAGAAACTACTCAAACATATAATTATATATACATGTATATGTTTATGTATACATACATGCACATGGGATGTCCGGTAATAACCGCACTACATACTCACGAGTTGATGGAGCAAGCGAACTAAACAGAAACGTTTTCTACTATTTTGCATACTTTGGAATATTTAACAAGATGTTTATTATTGGAAGTCACCATATACTGGAATCATCCAATTAGAATTTAAAATAGAGCATGTGACATCATTATATTAATTCACTTTAAATCAAGATAGAACCCACGTCATTCGAAAGAGCTGTCAGGCGGTGTATCGCCTAACTCTGCACAAGAAGTAGAAAAGCCTTTATTAGCAAAGAGGGTTGCTGTGCACTATATGAAAAATCGTAAAACCAAGTATCAATGTTCCTCCTGTTTACGCCCGATGTTGCGACATTCATCGCATTTATTTATGTAACAATTGCGGCGAATCAAAATAAACATGCAAAAGGGCATAGCAGGATAAGTATGTGTATGCTGCCCTCGCACGAATCTGGTTGAAATTTTTACCATAAGTTGGTAGTCATGTAAAACTAAATTTCTCAAAAGATTATATCTGAAAAAAATTTTTTATGGGAGTTATGGGGGTAAAACTGAAAATTAAAAAAATGAAATTTCTCTTCAATAGATGAACCGATTTCGACGAAAAAAAAATATGTTATGGGGATCAACAAAGCGGTGTTTAGAAAATATTATGAAATTTTTATCGAAAAAGAACTGGTTGAAAAAAAATTTCAAAATTTTATCAAATTTTTTTTTATTGTATGTACTTGAGATACTATCACCATGTTTTACTAAAATCATCTTCAACTTATCTAGTATAACATATTAAATTTTCAAAAAAATCGGAAGGGTAGTACATAGTTTAAAAAATTGAAGACTGTCAGTCGCATGCCGCGTACGATTTGTCAGACGCAGCACAATAGATAGAACATCACAGTATTCATCTATTTTGATACAATTGATTTCTGGTATGAAACACACCTCGAGAGCATCTTGATTTATGTTTCCTGACAAAATGCAAGGAAAATTAAATTCACTAGTTAAATAAAACGTAATATCTATCACAAAGTTACACGAAGTTCTTCCGCAGTTTGCCGAGTAAGAAACTCATTATTTGTAATAATTCCTTCCTCCATTAGATTTTCCCATTGGTCCAACCTATGTAGAGATTCTTGTAGGAGCTGTAATATTGTAAAAAGATACTTGATAAATTTGTGATGTTCGCTTAAAATCTCATAGGTTTACTTATAATTGTATGAAAGAAATATAAAGAACATCACGTACCAAAAAATCATTCTTTCCTGATTTCAATCCATTTTGATATTCTCTTCTATTTAAGGAATCAAACATGGAATTCATTCATTCACAGAATTCTGCAGTGGCAATACTGTCTTTTAATTCACGATGATATGAACTATAAAAACGTAATCCTTTTGCAACGGAATTACTGAAAATCTGAAATGATAAATGTTTTACTCGATGTAAAATTTTATAATATTGTACAAAACATTGATATTGTGGGATATTGTTTTTATCATTAACATATTGTTTGTATTTTTTCTATTCTGTTCATAGAGAGTATGGTCTTAATCAATAATATAGGTGGCGCAAGGATACGCGACATGAAGCAGCACACAGTCTCATTATCTAAGTTTATTTTTCTCTCTAGCATGGTCGCACACTCAATGGTCGTTCTGCTCTGTACGCGTGTAAGAAGACTGTATAACTGTACCATTCTAAACTCATTGAATATATTAGCTATTTACATATTAAGCTGTGTGAATTTCACCCGTCATAAGCAACCTCGATCCTTCACAAATATTACCTGCACAGCTAAACGGACACGCATTTTTGATGAATTATGAAGTTCCAAATAATGTTTCGTTATTTTAGGACAAATGGACATTGGCATACCACGATCTTTTTCATATATTATAATATTTCAAAATGTTTCCAAGAGAGCAAAGGTCCTTCTGCTTTCATCTGTATAAAATAGTGATAAAGTAAGGTAATACGTCAAACGAAATTCTACAAAGCCATATCTAGTATTACAATTTTTACGAAATATTCTATTTATTTATATAATTAAGAATAAATTTGTTAATTATGTCATGATAATATGCATGGGCTTACGTACTTTTAGATTCTTGAGNTTTAGATTCTTGACATATAATCGATTTCGAATTGTTTTTATAAGATGTGGTGTGTCTGAGAATACAAAAACTTTTCTCGATGAATCAAGTACATGTGTAAACCAATTTTTCAATTCGTTTTTTTTCCCTGAAATGGCCATTATACCCCAAAATTTTCTATTTGTAGCTGCACCATCAGTTACAACACCGTGAATTTTAGCTCCAGAATTTTCTAATAGAACTATAGCTTTGACGATAAGTTCTGCTAATACTGCTAATACTGTGTTCAGTTGGTCCTCTTGAAGTAAACACACATATAGGTTGTGCCGCATGTAAAGCATCTAATGGCTGATACATGAATACGAGTCCATGGTTTGCTTTGTCTTCAAAACTTTCTGCCTTCAAAAAATTATTTCCAAAATCGACTAAACCAGTAAAAGTTAAATGTTTGGATTTTATATGTATATTTTCGCATGTGGCCATTTTATTTATCAATAACATTCCATGCTTTCGTTTTCATTTTTTTCTAGCATTTTTACTTTGAATATTTCAAAAAAAGTTGAATCAAATCCACAGCATGATTCAATACAAGACAGATATCTAAAATAAGACTAAACTTTAAAGATCAAGTAAATATTTGTACATTAATATTTGTGTTACATTTCTGTATTAAACAAAATACTAATACATACATTATAAAGATTAGTGTACATTAAAACAAGTGCATTTATTAAAATAATCATACCTGTGTATAGTACTTGAAGAAGGCAATGGCAATATTTTATTGTTTAAAATAAAGTCATATCCTTTTGGAGATTTCATGTGAAAAAATAAACATAATAAAATCCATTTGTCAGAATAATGTCTACCTTTAGCATTCTTTCTGGATAAAGATGATAATATTTCTTTCAGAGCTTCTTGTTGATAGATCAGAATATTTCTTCCCGCCATTGCTTCTTCTAACATTTGTTCATTTCTTGTATTTAAATCATCTTGTATCTTTTTTATCTGTCCTTCTAATTTCTGAATAGTATATGATTGACGCTTTTTAAATTGTATTACTTTATGTTTCTGTTTTCTATAATTACATCAATCACGCTTTTCTTTGTTGGAGATAAGTTATCCACTTTAACTCGTTTTATGTCACCTCCTTTATCATTTAAACATTTTTTCTTTTTGTCTAAAATATAGATCAAACTTTAACAAAATTGACACTGAGTTGAATTTTCTAATATTATTTGTCATGTCTCAATATATTATTGTTCTCTTCTAATGCAACACTGGTATATTCCGTTTTGTAGTTTTCTTTGTCTGCTTCGCATATGTTAAAGGCCTCAACTATCTTAATTAAATCTTCTAATACATTGAGCGATGTCAAAAACTCTTCTCTTATACCAAATATGTTTAAACTAATTGGTTTTCCTAAAGCTTTTACTTCTATTTTCATATCCTCAGTTATCCATATTTCTTTTAGACAAATTAATTGACTTTCCTTCTTAGTAGTTTTACACATCATTTTACTATATATTACGACGAAGGTATTTTCGAGTGGTAATACATTTCTAGTCCAGCCAATTGGGATATATAGCTTATCATTGCATTTTAAATCATTAAATGTTAGAGTATCTGAGTTTTCTTTTTCATTATTATAATTATTTTCATTTAAAGATTCACTTTCTATATTTTCTGTATTTTTATTTACAAATTCTGTCCAAGGAAATAATGAAGGTACCACACCTTTTTTAAGATATGATCTCTTTAATGGAATCTACGAAACCAGTATTAATTACACAATTATTCCAGTATTATTTAATTATAACATTTGCAATAATGCAACTGTACATATTCATAACTCAAATATCATTTAATATTTAACATAATATATAAAATTATATTGTAATATAATAAATAATTACAATATAATATATAAAAATTCCTAGACATAGTACACAATACCTAGGTAGCAAGCTGATGTTATTTGTCATTTTGACGTTAAATATCATCAAAGTCATTAAAGTGATAAGAAATAACATTAGTTTGCAACCTGCAAATATTCAACACTTTTTATTACCTACCTCTTGAATAATTTCACCATCTTTATTGTAAAACAATTTCTTGCACACAATATCATGTTCCGCGAAATGTTTTTCACAAAAACAATGTGAAGAATTAAAAATTATATCGCCGCTTCGCGACGCTTTCTGCCATTCTTTAGCTCTATCCCTGTCATTAGGTACGCGAAAAAAGTGTATTTTTTTGGGATTACTTTTGTATCCCGATGTGCAACCGACAACTTCATTTCTTTTATTTTAACCTATGCAAAATAAATTTCCTTTACTATTAATTTAACAAAGCAAACGAGACAGAAAAGAAAAATAATCTCAGTATATAAGTAATTTTATATAAAATTTAAAGAATAAATAAAATCATGAACACTATCATGTGGATCATATGCATGTGTACGATGTAAATAGTACATTTATAATAATAAATAGAGAAATATTACCTTATACTTTATCAATAGACAAGGTATATCGTCGATTTTTTTCTTAAATAGTCCTCAACCTTCTCGGAAGGATTTAGCTTATATTAGCCAGAAGTATGTCGTCGATTTCGTGAATCTCGTGAAACACGTTTCTCGTTCACGTCAACCAACGTCAACCCGTGGATTAAGATTAGCCGGTTGGGACCCACCGGCCAACTAGATAGTATCGCCACCTACAACTTTTTGGTCATTAACGGAACGGGCAAAAGCTTCTTTGGCCGGTATTCATACAACTCTACCCCAGCCGAAATCGCTATCTGAAAAACGTCTATGGCCAGTATCATCATGGCCGGTCGCTTCTTATTTCAAGATCATCTTAAGCAATGTCTTAAGATGCTGATATGGCCCTCTGATGGTGTCTTAAGATGATACTTAAGACGATTTTAAATATAAGAACGGACTATGAATACCGGCCTATGAATTCGGAGTATTCGGACCTGAGATCTACTATTGATTATAGTACGGAAGAGAACCACAAAATCGTTCGCATTATCTACGTGTTTCATAGATATTGGTTCAATAGCCACATTTTATGGACATAGAGACGCCTCAAAGTAAAGTCACAACTAAATTGCGACCGTGGGCGCTCTCAAACTTCTTTCTCTATAATTAAGTCACATCTATTTTACAACACTATCGATAAAATCGGCGAATCGGAAGATGGATGTGTGGTTCGAGTATGTGCTAAAATCATATATTGGTAAGGGCGGTAAGGCGGCAGAGAGGGGTTTGGATAATAATTAGCACAAATTCGAACAAAAGAGAAACCAGAGAAATGGCAATGATATGTTATTTCATCTGTGGAATATTATGAAAATGTTCTACGAATATTTTTGTCAAAAATTATTGTTTAAGTTTTATTCTCGTTTTTTGAAGAATTTGTAACCTAATCAGCACACAATATTTTTAAAAACATTAAAAAATGTTTTTAAAAATATTGTGTGCTGATTGAGATGATTTTGTAAAAAAATCATGAATGTATGAATTATATGGATTTTTATTTTTTTAATTATTTGAGTAGATCATGTTTTTATCAGTATTAATAAAGTGCAATGTTTAATTTTCGAAAAATAAGGAGGTGTGGTTTTAAAAAACCCATGTCGGTATTGGTAATTTTCTTCTGTTTTCACGCGCGTACAAACATCTGTTTAATGGTATTACTTTCAGTATTTGCTATCAATTGTATAAAAATATTGTACTTATATTGTATTATCTTTTTTAGAAGAAATCAGATTTATTTATAATAAAATATTATACCTTCTTTCGTATCAGTTATCGACGCAAGGTCCAAGTAGTTAACTCAATGATAAAACGTACAGCATACAATTGTATCGTTCCGTATACTATGCTTTAACAGGTTTTCGATAGATAATTGATTAATAATATAATGTAACTTAAATACCGCAGATTTCTGATCATCAATCATGGATTATGTTTTAATGAAATACGATTTCTTATTGATTTTATTCCCTATGTTTCCGACATTTGACCAGCGTTTCTTCGTGAAACTTCGTATTTTACTGTCGTCTCGAATAGTGAAGAATAGTGAAATAGTTAGCATATCTCGCAGTCGGAATCCATGCACCATTCGGATGAGCATATCCGAGAGTCAAAGAATCTTGCTGCAATAAGATGCAAAACTAAGGGGAAACTATTTTATCTTCTCGCGGTTTTGTCGCTCTTTGTCCCCTTTTCACCCTGAAACTGAACTATGTGGATTTTCGTGCGAAAGATATTTATTTCAATTTTATTAGATTTTGGAGAACACTATATAATATCGGATTCGTGGGAATCTTAAATATTTTTAGCGGCTGCCTTGATATGGCTCTGGATTCCACATGACATGAATAGATCGTCATAAAGTGCGAAATATAGTAATTTTACGCGGGAATAAGTATTCTAATCCCATACTCACTTGGTTGCGCTTTACTAAAATTCCAATATGCAAATCAAAACGATGACAGAAAATCAGAAATAAGCGGAAAAAATATGCATTTATGCTTCTATATAACTTTGCTAGACGCTTGAATTAATGGTTGTTAATGAAGTGCATTATGCAGAGTCTTTGTTTCCATCTCGTTTCTTCAGTCGTCATTCTAAATGGGAAATAAAAAAAATTTATTTATATATAATGGTAATAGCAGTAAATACAATATATTTCTAGATATGATTTATGTTCGTAAGCATTGTAAATAAACCTGAAACATTTCTCTATCATCTCATTAAATAAGACAAATAGGAAACAAAGAAAGAATAAGTACTATAACTCTGTGTAACAATTATCGTGTATCAATTAATGCACGTTACGACTGCAGAGTTGTACACTCTTAAATGGTGATAGTAGATTGTAAACTTCAAAAAAATCGATTTTTTGTTTGCATATTTTTTTACAATTTATCATATATTTTATCTTACAATTTATCAAAGTTTCGATAATTTTTATTCGCACAGAATTCAATCATATTATACATAAAAAAATATACATTTATAAAATTATGATCATACGTGTACAACGTTTTTTAAATATTTTATAATAAACATTTCTGTTCCTAATAACGTTATGTTGAAACAATCAATTATTAAATGTTTATGTTATCATTATTGTCTTCGCGTTTTTCACGTTGTCTTATCAGTATCTATTACATTTGTAAATAAATTGATCGATACTGAGCAAGTGTGCTTTTATGCAGGGTTGAGTAAGTTAATATATTCTGTTAACTAATTTAATTTAAAGAGTTAATGGATAATAAAATTAATTTAGTTACGTTAAAAGTTATATGAATAAACAAATAAATAAAAAACTAACTCAGTTAAAAGTTGTGTTAAAATCAAATTACCTTATATAAAAGATAATTTTGATTATTTATTAAATTAGAATGTCGTAATTGTTTAAAATTAGATTACTTTAAATAATCAAATAACTACAATATTGATCATCAATTTTAATACTTTATTTGTAAATAAAGTTTACATATATGAAATAATAAAGAAACATTCTTTTTTGTATGGAAATATATTTTCTTTCATAATTTTTTTTTCTTTTATACAGATAAATTTTTAACTTAGAAGAGAAAGTTATAAGTTAAAGTTTATGTTTTAAAAATAACAACTTGAAGTTAAAAATTAACTGATTTAAAATTAACTAAGTTAAGTTAAAAGTTATCAACTTTTTAACTCTGTTAGTTAATTCGTAACTTTTTAAATAATTATTGCCCAAATCGACTTTTATTCTTGCTGACTGCTGATCACGATAATTTTTTTTAATCATTTTGATATTATTTTATTAAATAAATTATAATTTCATGTTGGTTTTACAGAATTTCATTTACACAATTAATATACACATGTATACGGTTCTAGTCTACTTTTTGCCAGAAATTGGAAAAAGTAAAGAAAATTGTACATTTTCTTACCGACTTTTATCTTAAAATGGAGATCAAAGCTATCAATTCACCGAAACATTTACTTCGTGGAAAAGTTATGCAAGTTATACGTGCGAAATAAAGGCAGAATTAGGTGTAAAATCAATAAATGCATAATGTTAAATCGTTAGAATTAAGTTTAGAAGCCTAATTTACTATAAAAGAATATAATATTTGACAAATTGTATTCATGTGAGATCTCGATGTAGTATGTAGAAATCTGTTGATGTTTCGCAAATTGTATGCATGTATGTGTCGTAGGCAAATAGCTATTTTAGGAAAATAGTATCTGACTATAGGCAAATGCTATCTACCTGACTGTCTGGTCAAATAGCTTAGCATTAAAAATACAAAATGCCTGCTTTAAAACAACAATTATATAATTTTTGAGTTTTTAAAGCAGGCCTTTTGTGTTTTTAAAGTAAAGAATTAAAAACAAAAATTCCTGCTTTAAAAACACAAAAATTATACAATTTTTGTGTTTTTAATTCTAAGCTATTTGACCAGGCAGATAGCATTTGCCCCTATGCAGATACTATTTTCCTAAAATAACTATTTGCCGACGACATATACATGTAAGACGCGTTTAATTGATAAAACTGGCCAACATCCCCTTTAATATATCATATTATTATGTATTCCGGTATCAGTTAGGAAACGAAATGTAGCGCGCAATAGACGTGAACTAAAGATTATAAAAATTTATACAAAAAATGTTATTTTCATTTTCTCTGGAGTATGGGGGATTTTAGAGATGCTAATCAACATCGGTAATATTAAATTGATTTTTAATTTAATTCTGTGATATCACTTTTCTAATTTATTTCGAGACCTATGTTTGAAACCGAAAATAACAGCACATAGTTCGAAAATAAACTGTAAGTATGTAAAATCATGTATGAAATAATATTTTTATTTAAATTATTTTTTTATTTAAATTATTATGTATAAAATATTATTAAGATAGATCGAGGCGAATCGAATCAATTTTTTTTCATATGTAAAAAAATAATAAAAAATTAATTTTGTTCTTAAGTTTTACTATAAATTCTTAATCTTTACATCTTTTTATATAATAAAATAAATATAAATATGATATTTCTTATTGCACAATGGAAAAAATCAAGAAAAGGAATTGGATCACCAATTAAAAAAAAATAAAATCTAGAAGGAATAAAAATAAATAACTAAACTCTTTAGAAGAATCTATTAAACTTTTTCGTTATAAATTCACAAAATTATTGGAATCGTGATTTTATATCAGACAAAATTTGTTTTCAGTTATATATAATACATCTCTATGAAAAAACTAGAAATTTTGAATAAAAAACTTAGTAAAAATAAAACAGTTTTTTTACTCTGGTCTAGTACAGTTTTTTNCTCTCTCTCTCTCTATATATATATATATATATATATATAGAGAGAGAGAGAGAGAGAGAGAGAGAGAGAGAGAGAGAGAGAGACATTTAACGCTGTGTTATTGTTCAATTTTTGTATTTATCCAAAAGAATTCTGTGTAAAGATAAGTGTAAATACACAATCAAAATGTAATATAATAATTAAAATTATAAAATTATTACAGAAATAGAAACAGTTAAGGCAAAATATTACTTGCTCTATAAATTTTCAATTAAAAATAATCAAAACTAGATTTTTCCAGCAGGTAGTTCCCACACGGAAAAAAAAGATTAGCTGCAACAGTTAAAAATTGTGCTGGCCCAGCAAATCTACAGCCATAATATACAGACAGCCATAGATCTGCAATGTTACAGTAACCAAATCTTAGAGCTTCATAAAATTAATGATTGCAACAAATAAAATAGGATATCATAGCATGATAGATTTGTTCGTATAGCAAAGAAAACTTTCTACTTAATTCAATTCATATAGCTGTAGCAAAGTGTATTTGTCACTATAACACATATTTTTGCTACTGTACTAAATGAAATTTGGTATATTAATAATCTTTATTATAGCAAAAGATTAGTTGCTTTAACAAAACTGAGTTAACTTTATGAACATGCTGACAAATGCTATCAGATATAATTTCTTTGCTGAACCAACAAATCTACTTAGTTACAAATACAAAATTTATGTAGCAAATTATAGCTTTGCTGACGCAACAAATCGATTTTATCGTGCAGCTAAGCCGCAGAAATGTTTGTTGAGACAAAAGTTTTTCTTCTGTCTAAAGTTTTCAAAGATGCACAATGAGACTTGATATGCATTGCGCGCAGGCGCATACTTAGATTTGTTCTTACACTAGTTTCGAAAAGGCATTATCAACTAGCATATCGCATAATGCAAGGGCATTTTCGCTTCAAAATTGAAATTATAGGGGAGAGTGGGGTAAATCGGACCGTGTTCCAAATCGGACCTTTTTAATTTAAATAAATACGGTTAAGCAAATTTGAATTTATAATGTAAAGTCCTTATAAGAAACCGAACATGTGACAGCAGTTTGATAGTTCTCTGTCATAACATTCATAAAATAGACACGAATATGTATTTTCAGTCAACGTGCGAAAATTTTTTAAAGAAAGAAAACCCTTGTAAATTATTATTTAAAAGGTGTTAAAAATTTGAAAGATAATTGATTTAAGATAATTAAAGAATGTAGAATTCAAAAATATCAAGCGTTTTGTGATTACTTTTGTAGTTTATTGTAAAATTTGTTTTAAAGTTTAAAAGAACCCGTGTCCAAATCGGACCTACATATACTCGTGTATGCCATAGGAGGAAATCTTTTCACGATTTATGTTTGTTTTTTTTACTTTTTAGTAAAAAATGAGCCGCACTTATAAACAAAAAACAGACAAAATAGACATACAAGTGCTTCAGTTTGCTGTTCTCGATATAAAAAATGGAAAATTATTAAGTCGACCAGATTTGTTCCAAGGAACGGTTTAAATCAGTAAAATATCATGAGTCATCGGACTCAGATTAATTGAGTTTTTTTTATTTCAATTCTAATAATATAAACTGTCAGTAATTTCTTTTCTGAATAAAAATGTTATGCTTGACCGCCAAATTACTCGTTTTTACTCAATTCTAACAAAAATACATTAAAAAATTCTATCTAAAAATTCATAAAAATAAGAATGTCTGATTTGTACCAGGGGGTGGTCCGATTTGGAACTACTGGTTCCAAATCGGACCGGAAAAAACGTTTTTACATTTTCCTTTATAGTTCAACACAGATGAGAGATACGTCAAAATAGTCTTAAGCAAAAAAAGGGAATTAAATTATCTTTCCAACGACACCTTCAGTTTTATGATTAGACTTTATTTGTGTCTTATAGAGAGCAAAAACTGCAACTAGGTCCGATTTTCCCCACTCTCCCCTAAGTATAAAGAAATATTAAATAATATCGAAAATAACGTATTAAATATATATCCCGTTTTTTTCATCTCTATTCTTAATCAATGAAGAAAACTATTGTGACTCAGTTTTATTTTCTTGCGGGTGTGGAGGTGTAGGGGGTGGGATAGGCAGCGGTGTAAAAATCACCCTCTTTAGATGACTGTTCCAAGATAAAAATTAAGCATTGATACCATCGATCACTTAATCATAAATATCTTCGTATGTAGGTGTATAGGTAGACGCATATCACAATCATACGTGATTGTACGCCTGCGCGCGAATTCGCCCTCAGTCTCCCTCAAAGCATTCGAAGCCGATTTTCTCGCGTCTCAGTCCTCAGTCTGCTTCCGTCGCTGACATAGGTCAGAGGAGCTGGCTCCGCGAAGCTTCATACCGATCATTACGTTGATATCTGAGATAACAGTGAATGCGACAAATTGTCGTATTTCGATCGTGATCTTGAGATCTTGACGATTTGCAAAAATCGTCACGCAGCGAAACAACACATCCAGCATCTCGCAAGATATCAAGCGTGATAGTAACACGTGCTCTTTACTCACGTTCAAAAAGTGCCGCGATTTTTTGCGTTCATTTTCATATATGTGTGTATGTGTTAAATTAGTTTTCATATTTTACCAAGTGTGTTTCTTCGTTTCTTAGATATTCTAAAGATAATTGAAGTAGTAGATCTTATGAATTTATTCTGCATTGTCTTGGTGGACTATCATCGTTGTCCCATCGTACACCGGCAGAAATTGCTACAGTCCAATCTCCGACTCTGCTGACTCTTCAACAGGTGGCTGAAATCGATCTCTCACTTATAACGTACGTGATTACTTTTCACGATGTATTGCTGCACTCTCTTCTTTTTCTTTTTTTTTCGTTTCTATTTTATTAGTGTAATGTTATCTAAATCTTTAGGATATGGATGTGCAAGTTGGAAAAATTTGGAGGCGAGAAGTTTTAACCAAATTTTTTCCGAGTACCTTTTTTATAATAATATGGCAGTTATTTGCAAGAATGTTAAGAATATTCGATTATCGTTTTAAATTTTAAATTATTGTTAAGTACTGTAGGACTAAATAACA
This sequence comes from Solenopsis fugax, assembly GCA_003595255.1. Classification (NCBI taxonomy): domain Eukaryota; kingdom Metazoa; phylum Arthropoda; class Insecta; order Hymenoptera; family Formicidae; genus Solenopsis; species Solenopsis fugax. The sequence continues at coordinate 22,395 of QKQZ01001020.1, read as the reverse complement.
AATATAGAAGGGTAAAATATAAGTTTATTCAGAAAATACAAAAGTACTTCTAGCGCGTTCGTTGTCGTTCGACAAATTGACTCCTCGACTAACAACTAAATCGCACAAACGAATATTCAATCCTGTTGCTTTGCGCCACTTGATGTAATATTCGAACTTGCTTGCTCTATCGTTTCTTTCTTTATAGTTTCAATCTCAACTCGTCGTGATCTTCTAATATAATTATAGATTTATTCCTCCGTTAGTTCATATTCATGCTTTCATAAACGATGGTACGATCGTTGAGACAGTTGAAATTCCTCTACATTCTCAAAATGTTATTACAGTTGCATTTTGTATTAAAAAAAAAGAAATAAACCGGGATTTTTCCTCAATTTTATTTTTTCAGATAATAATTAAGAATATTAGGTACATATATTTCTCTACATATGATGCAATTACATTCCAAGACTTCGAGTGTAAAGAGAATTGATCATAAGTTAAATATCAATTTAAATTTATATGTTGTTGGTATATTATTTTATATAAGTAAAACGTTTATTTAAGCAAAATAATTATTATTGAAAATGATATAAAGACCATAAACCTCTGTTTAAAAAATGATAGACTAAAGTTATTTTTCTTTAAGAATATAATTCTTAATATAATATTTGCTATTATAAAATTAATATTTAACTATGCTTAAACATAGACTTAACTTCAACATGTGATTAAAATACAATACTACTACAGTACTTTTTAAAAATATAACTTTTGATATAATATTTGATATCATCAAATCAATATTTACTTTAGATCATGAGTTAATGAATGAATTATCTTTATTATAATTTATTGGTTTATTTTCAACAGCATACCGATAGCAAATCTCAAAATTCACAAGTTGGAGTAGTCATAAGTAGAAAAATACCTATACTTTATCACAGTCATTTTTTCGGTTTTTAAAAAAATGAATAGAAAAGACTGATTTTTTTTCTCGATTTTATTTTTTTGAAAAGTTAAGAACACTAAAGATAACAGTTACTAAGTGAAAAGTAAATTGAGTAATCGTTTTTCTTTATCCGTAGAATTGATATTTTACTGTCTATACGTACAGAAGTACCACTTAAATTCTCGTTTTTAAACGTTGCGTGCACCACTCCGCTGACAGTCTTTTATTTAATTCAATACATTTATTATTCTCACCATTCATTCACGTTACACAGAAAAAAACATTAGTATCAAATTAAAACTAATGTATTCTATTTAATAATCATTGTGTTTTATATATAAGTAAGAAATTAGATTCTTGCTTACATATGAAACAAGAATAATCTTGCTTAAACGTATAATTTAATCTTCTTTAAAGAATGAGATAACCTTAATTCTCAGAAAAATATTATATTTTTACTTTAATATTATAATAATCATTTCAAGAATACAATATGATTGTTTTGATAATAAGAGTATTAAAACTTTTTAATTTTTGTGTGGTTTATTATTTTCTCTCTCTCTCTCTTTCTCTTATCCCATGTTTTTTTCTCTTAACTCATGAAAATTATTATTGATAATATATTTTTATTGATAAAACTACAAATATTAAATATATTTTTCCATGTAAGTAAGTTATGTTTGTACGCTATATATAATTTTATTTCAATATTTAACATTTCGAAAATAAACGTTCTCAAAAAAGTTTTTTTTTTGTGTAGGAGTCTTGGCTACGTTTTAACTGTTGGTGATCTTGATTTTTATTAGTATCATATAAAAATTAATGTATTCAATTTAGTCAATCATTGTTTCATGTATAAGCAATGATATATAATCTTCTTTTAAAGAGTTTGATAATTTTAAATTTGAGCAATGTTACATTTTTATTTCAATATTATAATTGTTATTTAAAGGCTACAATATGATTATTTTTATAATAACAGTTTTGTTTTGACATTTAAAAGAATCATATAAAGAAGATAAAAATATTATTTTTACTCTACTTTTATGTGTCAAATGTACGTTAAACTTCTTTTAATAATACGAACGTTTGTGTTGGACGATATAATAAGAAAACAGATCTTTGTATTGGACGATATGACAAGAAAAGATTTTTGAAGTTGTTACTGGTAGAATGATATAATTAATCTTTTAAAATTAAGAAGGAAAATAAAAAAAGAAAGTTTTGCATGAAGTGTGTCATAAGTCAAAAGATTATTTTTAAAAACTCATTTTTATAATATGTAAGAATTCAACACAGATACACTAAATAAAGAGCTAGTGATACTTATATTTCTCTCCAATCAAATATCACGTCAAAATCTCATCCAAAAATGATATTTTCTTGATTTTATGATTCAAAATTTTAATGATTTAAAACATTTAAACTCACTTTTTGTAAAACTTTGTTTATGTCGTTGCAGCAAATGAGCGATAATATAGCGTTAGATTAAAAATTAACATGATTAAGCCGGGATCCCACGGAGCATAGCTCGCCATGGTTCGTGGCTTGCCTAGACGTTACAAGTTTGGTTTATAAATTGGTAAAAAACAATCTAAACCGCGATTCTACGGCGTGTTTAGGCTCGCCGACTCATGGTAGATCATCTCACCCTGTAGAAATAGGAACTTACTATCGCTCGCGAAATTTTAACTTGTGACTCGTCGTTTCCACAGACTGTCGGTAGATTGGAGTCAAAGCTCGCGTCTTGATTGAACGAGACTTCTCTACATACTTGTACAAACGTGTCAGAATTTATTTATTGCTAGTCTAGACACTAAGTGATTTCTCGATTATTCAAATCGTACACATTATGGCGTAATGAGAAATTTATCGAGTTTCTGAAATTATACAAAAAAAAGATGATGGAATCTGAGATATTCACTATTTAAAGTATTACGGAATTTGAGATTCATACACAAAGACTGAAATGTAGTAAACGATTCGTAGAAAACAATCGAAAAACATGAACATTTAGTATAAGGATTGGAAAAGGAAAAAGATAACTTGTTAGCACATATAGAAAATTGCATAAAAAAGTGCAAGCTTCTACAAGAACAGGAAATGATGTTCGGAAGTTTTTAAATTGTAATATAGCACTATACATTGAAATGTATAATCAATATAGAACGCTGTTATATATAAAAGATTAGAAAGAAATAGTTTCTAGATATATATTTCTTAGTGGAAATCTTCTTATAGATAGTTAGTAAAAATCCTCATTTTAGAAGGTATTCAACGATATGAGAAGATGCTCATGCAACACATGGGTATATATATCCAGTGAGTTTATATATAAACTCTTTATTAAAGATTATAAGAGTTGTGTCCAAAGGTGTTAGTGTATGATTATTTTATTTGTAATTAGATATTTAAATTGATTTAATGTTGTATATATCATTTTTAAAAAGCACTCTTGTTTGCATAGGATTTGAATTATGAATCTCCTGTAAATGTGCTACGTCATTTTTTCAACTGAGAGATGTACCATATATTGTTTATTTATGATATAGATAACGAGCTGTTTGTTGCTACAAAAAAAATTTTTTTTTTTTGGTTTTATGGAATATATTATCTCTATTCAAGTATGTATGTTTCATAAATATATAAATAAATTGTTTTAAAAAGTATTTATTTCATATGAGTAACTTAATTTATTTTCATAATTTTAGAAAAGTGAATTTAAACATACAATATATTTACTAAAAATGTTATTTTACAAATCAAAAGATCCGGATTTAATAACTTAAAAATTTATTTTTATTAGATTTCATCAATCATTACTGTAATGTATTAAATCTGAAATTAATTCAAACAAATTTTTCAACGAGTTATTTTTCAATTTTAATTTTTTAATTTACTTTACTTCAATTTAATTTACTGTATTTCGATTTATTTAATTTGAATAAATAATGTTTAAAGCTTCTTTTCTTATAATAATTAGTAAACTGGATGGACTTCTTAAGTAATAAACTGGATAATTAGAATAAAAAAATAACTTTTGTTTAAAAAATTTATTTGAATCAAATTCATATTTAATATATTACATTTAATAAATATATTTGTTAAAATTATGAATATTGTTTTTAGTGCGTTACTTTTAAATCACACTGTCATTTATTTACTACAATACTATATGCGCTACTTTCGGTTTCAACGTGAATTCTGCTTGCAATATAGTCTTATTGTATAAATATATAAAAGAATAATATTTAATTTGACGATGATTTTAACTAGAAAACATGTGAAGTGGACTTTAAGAGTCGGTTAATTGTTAATGTCGCAATTTAAGGAAAAAATTAAATATTTGATACAAGATAGCGATTAATAAAAACATAGTGCTGCTCATTAATCTATCCTTAAGGCGATGCTGGACCGATCTCTATACGCGATTAATTTTAAATACTCCGTTCTCTTAATAATTGCGTTAATTGGCTTTATAGATCTCAAAATCCTTCTCCACAATTAAAGTAGTGACAAAAACATTCACCGCTAACTATAATTTAATACGAAAAACGAAAGTTAGTTAAAAAATTATAGTTTAATTATCGGCTTCTGCAGCCGACTCGTGACAACATGTGCCCCATATAAAAGTTTTAGACTTTGTATGTATGAAATAAGTAGTTAGCGGCGAATGAATTAAATGAAAGAACAATATATACGGCGCTTGCAGAATGATCCTAGAAGTTCTAGTATGAGAGAAAGGACTATTTAAAAATTGTTTATATAATTTGCACGCGGATTTGGTGGAAAGAGCAAAAACTGCGTTCGTTGTAGTGGACAGATTTTGCAATAGATGGCGCTAAAGTCGAAAAACAAGGACAAATGAGTGCATTTGACAAAGCGCGCTAGCCTGTTCCCCTTACTCTTTGCCCCGCGCGCGGCCAATAGTTAGACTTCACGTCGAAAAAAAATCTGTAATGATCTGCAGTACCGACGTCGAGTGAGTTCCACCGTCAGTCCAGCATCGCCTTAAGCTGTCAGATAATCAAACTTAAATTAGATCGTGCTTAAAAGATTATCTTGGTGGAAGCCGGGCAAGAGAGACAATGCTTGCATATGCTTCGAGCGTAAACGATGCTTTCAAACAGTTGGCTCTTGTTTAATATTTAATAAACAATAAGATTCCAAAAGCGCTGCGAGCATTAAGTAGAGTGCACCCAAGGGAGCTGCTCACTTCGTAAATAACAAAAATATATCATCTCATAGCCAAATGATCCATTAGATTCATAAGGATTTACATTGTACACGTAAACAAAGGCTACTAAATCTTCGTGGATGCGTTGATTGTAATGCATCACATGCGAATCTTTCTTTCGATAGAGCGCTTGATCGCACGATCTTGTGTCAATAATATTTCGAACTTCGTAGTGATAAATCATCGTGCGTTATAACATCAAACAAATTTTTATTCTAAATATAAGAAAATATAAGTTGAAATTTATATATTATTCTTTATATTAGTCTCAAAATAATAAGTTAATCTTATTTAATTTGATGGAGGAGAATAGAAATTATAGACCTCATTTTAATATTGCTTTAGTTTTATATTGCATAAGATTGCAATAAGATTATGTACATCAAGAATACTTTTAGTTTTGTTATTAGAAATCTTTTCTGAGGGTTATTTAAAAAATGTAAATTTTGTTAAATCAACTATTATGTAGAATTAATTTCTATTTTAGAAATATATTATACAATATTTGAACTACAAATATCTAAATTTTTTAATTACCAAAGTCAAATTTTAATTATAGATTTATTTTATATTTTTTAGTAATTTCTAATTATTAAAAATATAAAATAAAAATTGTAAGCTGCGGTATAATTTCTGCGGTATAGTTTCTCCGTGGCAGAATTGAATGGCAGGTTTTTGAAAGCAATATTTAACCCTTAAACACGTAAGTGAGTCAAAGAGACCCCATATGAAGCTACGAACGCTTACTGTGTAAAGACGGAAGAAAATAGGAGGTTTAGACTAGGAGGTAAGAAAAGTATGAAATCTCCTCTTTTGATCAACTTTATTGGTCAACTAAAATTCGAATGGCACGGCAGCAAAGGTTTGTTAAGGTCTGTGGGATTAACATAATGTGTGAGTAAAACTTTTTTTGTAAGTATTTTACATAAAAAAGCTGGACAAAACACGTTCAAACAAGTCCGTTCGCGGATGTTACTCGTATATACTCTGTCTAAAGTTAGAATACTATATAGTGGTGTAAAAAAAGGGAGCTTTTCCGAAATATATCATGAAACACATCAATTTTCAATTTTAGACACACATTAATCAAAAATACCTCATATTTGCCTTGTTACATAAGTATACTTTTTAATAGAAATGACAATGACATAATTTTTTTTTGAAAGTATAACTTTGAGCTTTAAGACGCCGTATTGTAAAGTCCTTAAAAGTTTTTTGTTGCAAAGATATGATTTTTTTAAGAAAAGTGGATTTTTAGATACCCAAAAATATCTCATATTCTCCTTGTTACATAATTATACTTTTTAAAAGCAATGACAATGGCATAATTTTTTTTTAAAAGTATGACTCTTTAGCTTTAAAACGCCGTATTTGAAAGTCCTCAAAAGTTTTTTGTTGCGAAGATATGATTTTTTGAAGGAAAAGTGGATTTTTGACCAATTTCTCATTTTTGCTTAATGGTTTTTCATTTATAACTTCATAATAAATTATTTTTCGGCAATGCCGATTATGCAGTCATATTTCTGAGATTCTGAACTTTCATTAAAAAAAAAATTGTTGAAAAATATTGATTGTAATCAAAGTTATAGCTTCTCAAAGTTGAAAAGTCTCTCAGACCCGAAAATGTTTCCGTATTTTACAGGATCGGTGTGTTTAAGGGTTAAACTACAAATATATAAATTTTTAAATTACTAAAGTCAAATTTTAATTATAGATTTATATTATATTTCTTAATAATTTCCAATTACTAAAAATATTAAATAAAAATTGTAAGCTGGTATAATTTCTGTAAGGTTTCTAAAAAACGCCACAGGGCTTGTATCCCAAGGGAATGTGAGATTCGACGCACATTACTTCCTTCCTTTAGTATTACCTATATAGTATTGCCATTTTTGGGAAAATCCCGTATAACTTCAGAGCACTCAGGCTGCGTTTGTGGAGCGTGCTATCAGTGCTATTGCATCTTTTTATCCTTATTTTACGTCTAATGACCTAGAAAGATAGAATGACGGAATAGCGCTAATAGCGCGCTCTCCGAACGCACCCTCATTCTGCTCGTTCTTTATTTTGATCAATAATCCGATGGATGTAATTTTTGTTTAAAAGGTTGGCTTCTATATACAAAATGGTCCTATAAGCACTATTCATTCGAATTGTAATTCTTGAATCCTAGTAATGGGATTAATTTCTAGTCCGTAATAGTATTATAATTAACCCAGACAGGTTCTCTGCATAAAATAATGGAATACATAATGGCATAGAGTTGCCTAGAAACAGCGACTTCAGTCGGGTTTTAACATTTCACCTATTTAATCATTCTGGCTTATGTATTAATTAATTGCTCAAAGAAAGATCTTGAATCTTATCTTCCAATTGAATTTTATCTCTGATCTCGATGTTCAACAGGTGGCCGAAATCGATTTCTCATGTATTAATGTATAAAACAATAGAATGCACTTTGGCATAGAATTGCTTAAAAAGGCGAAAGAAGCAATCTAACCAGTCAGACGCATCAAGCATCTCGCGAGCGAGATCGAATGTGATAGGAACACATGCTCTTTACTCACGACGCGCAGTGATCTTCCGTGCTCAATTTCTGTACATATGTGTATGAAATTATTGTTTATATTTTACCGCGTATTTCTTAGATTGAAGTAATAAATTCTAAGAATTTTTGCATTCTTCAAAAATTTCTGTTTTGTGAACTATCATTGTTCCCTCGCACACCGGCAGAAATTGCTGCGGTCCAATCTCTGACTCCATTGATTCTTCAACAGGTGGCTGGAATCGATCTTTCACGTATAACGTACATAACCACTTTTTTCATTTTCTGTTTTATTCATGCAATGTTGTCTACAGGGTATAGATGTGAAAATTGGAAAAATTGAAAGAAAAGAATAGACAATAACCTACTATGACTAGGAAGTGTATCAACATATTTAAATTGAGAAAAACAGCTAACCGAAAGCGAATCTTAGTGATCAATAATAATTTTCTAGGTGAATTTGTATACATTTAGAAGTTCCTCCGAACTGCACGCTGCATGTTTACCAGATTTTAAAAACGCAACTGTAAACTTAAATAGAACAAGAAATGTAATAAATTAAATTGCTAGTTAATTTAATAATTTTGATGTCTACAAGTATTTCTACAATCGATTTTGGACTTGGTTTAAAATCTTAGAACTTTAAATTTTAAGAAAATACAAAAATCAATTTTTTTTTAATTTACAGAGTGGGGTGATCCTTTGATTCACGACTCACAGGTCAACGTTGCTGGCGAATACTTCGCTTCGGAATTTCTTCCGGTTAATTGCCTGAATCTTATCGACGAGGTAGAGACCAGGCAGTAGAGAAGTTTTCTTACTTCTTTCAAAGGAAATAAAAAAAATGGATAACCAAAATTCAACTTCAGTAAATAACTTGTCGCAAGACATGATGTCGAATCTGGCTATACAGCTAGTGTTCTATGTGATCTACAGTGTTATTTTCATACTGGGACTATTTGGTAATGTGTTGGTGATCTTCGTCGTCGGGCGAAACCATCGGATGCAGACTGTTACCAATCTCTTTATCGCGAATCTCGCGCTCAGTGACATGCTGCTCTGTTTGTTAGCTGTACCCTTTACTCCTTTGTATACTTTTCTAGGCGGTTGGATTTTTGGTAAAACTCTTTGTCATTTGGTACCTTACTCTCAGGCCGTCAGCGTATATATCAGCACGCTCACACTGACAAGCATAGCAGTCGACCGGTTCCTGGTGATCATCTATCCATTCCAAGCGCGCATGATGATCAGGACATGCCTAGTGATCATTATGGGTATTTGGTTGATCGCGTTACTGATTACTTTACCATTTGGCCTTTACATGCGCATAGTGCAGGACGAAGCACACATCTTTTGGTGCGCGGAGAATTGGCCCAGCGAGTCGTTTCGCAAAATCTTCAGTTCGTTTACGTCGGTAATGCAGTTCGTTGTGCCGTTTTTTGTGATCGCTTTCTGCTATATATGTGTGTCGATTAAGCTGAACGATCGAGTGCGCGCTAAACCCGGTAACAAGTCTAACAAACGTGAAGAAGAGGATCGCGAGAGAAAGCGCCGAACAAATCGGATGCTGATCGCCATGGTTTCAGTATTCGGTGTATGCTGGTTGCCGCTGAACATCGCTCTCATCATTGCCGACTTCTACACAGAGGTTTACTATGATTGGCCCTACTTTCGGTTATACTTCTTTGTATCACACTGCATCGCAATGAGCAGCACGTGTTACAATCCATTCCTCTACGCCTGGCTTAATGAAAATTTTCGAAAGGAATTTCAACAGGTACGTACATGTTTAAACTGTCATTCCTTTGAATACATATTACGAAGGTTAAGACCATAACTAGACTTTTCGAAACTATTTGAAGATAATAAAGAACCCACACAGCACAAAGCTTCGATTAAGTTTCCAGGGAGTTCAAATTGCTGTGCTTCCAGAGAGCTTCCAAAATTCGCCGAAATAAGCTCCCAGGGAGTTCAAATCACATGAAGTTTAAATGAAGCTCGCATGAAGTTTAACTGAAGATCTTAGGGAGCTTAAATGAAGCTCCCAGGGAGTTCTCAAAAGCGGACTTAGGAGCTCCCGGGGAACTCCGTACGAGTTCTTTTGAAGTTCAAATGAAGTTTTAAAAAAATTTGATGAACTCCCCGGAAGCTCCCCAGGAGATTTCCGTGCTGTGTGGGAAGGCACTGTTCACGTAACAGAGAGGTCAATTCAAGGATTAATTAATATAAGAATAATTAATATTGAGTAATAAAATTGGCTTGTGGAAAAAAGAATCAGTAATGTGTGTTTGTGCGTGAATGTAACATGTATCCCGATGTAAGGATCCACAGTGTGCATAGCTCGAGTCTATTAGGTTAGGCTAGACTCAAAGGATTGTGCTAATCCTCTCTGCGTGAATGCATATTCTTCTTTTTTCATTATGGGACCTTTAGGGCCAGTTTCACAATCTTCGGTTAACTTAACCGACTGGTTAAGTGTCAACCGTGATTGATTATTTCTGATCAATTCTACTTAACGACAAATGCAATTGGTCAATTCCAATAGAAAAATCAGACGAATAAGTTAACCGGAGGTTGTGAAACTTGCCCTTAATGTGGATCAGTCAAGTCTGCTCTTGATGTACAGTTATACGCAAGACAGGAGAAAAAACACATTTCAATAAACAATAATGCAATAAGTCAACAAGTTTTGTTATAAATTGGACAAATTGAACGGAATTAGGTTTACGGAAATGATAGGGTAAAGTCGCCTATTATGGGATAGGTTCCTAATATGAGGTAGCAAGGTTTCTGCTACATTAATAAACGCATGTGGTTAGTACTATCATAAACTTATTACTCTTGGGATGAAATCTATTTAGTAGAAAATTCATTATTAGATCATGCGATCAGTCGTTGAAAAAAAAGTTTTTTGAAATTGGATGTTGTCAAGATTTATTGAGATGAGTCTTTAAACCTTGTTTAATATAAAATAAACAAATATTTGACAATAAATTCTGCATGCAGTGATAGGGTAAAGTAGTATTAATAGAAAAATACGGAATGTGATGATTTGCTTAATTATAAATATTAGATTTGGTGATCGTAAAACCACAAAGCATGGAACTCATAATATGAGACACTCAAAAATCCCCATTTATTATTGCATATTCTGACTTCGAGAACTTTCCAAAATGCTATAATAAAGTTTTTCATTGAGGACT
>QKQZ01001020.1:0-11413 GCA_003595255.1 Solenopsis fugax | reverse complement strand
AATATCTCGAAGAGAATAGATTTCGTACGTACAAAAGTTTTTGAGTATCGAAAGAGCTATTTGATTGGTCAACTAGATTTTGAGTTTGGAGCCTAATTTGAACCTAGTAAGGTTCAAATCGATAAGATCCATTTCATATAAAAAAACTTTTGTATCTCATATTAAGAACCCTTTTTTTGAACAAGCAAAATCGGCAACTTTGATAAAAAATTTCATATACAACAAAGTATAACTATTATCGATTGCTAACTTTTGGCGATGAAACTTAAATATATTTACTATAATTTGGATATAAAAATAGGAGTTAATGATATAAATTAAATAAATTATAAGCTTTTAAAAAAAGGTATCTTATAATAGGCAACTTTACCCTATAAGAACACGAACTCAAAGATTTTATTTCTTCGTACTTTCTAACATTTTTGTCCGTCTGATTGTATGGCACAAATCGAGAACAGATTTTTCGTTTGCTTAAATTATCATGATGATACAAACTGTTTCTTGATTAAATTCGTCTGCAATTAATTGAACAGTCGATCATTTGCTATCGTATATAACTGTTGGACGATGTTAAAGTTTCTACTTGTCAACGGCAGACGAAGCTCATCTTCTAACGACTTTTTATCGTCGAAGAGTAAAAATCAATCATGCACACGTTCGCGTTATTGCTTTATGCCATAAATCATGTTGCATCATTCTATACATCTCTTGGCGATACGACGCGCTATGTATTGCTAATCGTCTATTTTTCTACAAGTTTTTAATACAGTTATTATAATTTTTACAATTTTATTATTATAATTTTTTACAAGTATAAAGTAAATATGAAAATTAAAACTACCAAGTTAGTAATTCGAGAATCTCGAGATCCGAAATTATATACATATAGTTATAGTTATCGAAAAGAAAAAAGGACAATTCGAGGTAGAATTAGATAGCTCGAGAAAGAAGATTAACAAATAGTCACTTTGTCAATTTAACAGCTCGAAGTAGGCTGAAAAGTGAAACGAGTGCTGTCAACCATTCCTTCCACGTGCTGTAGTAAAAAAGAGTCCTAACTGGTATTACTGTAGCTAGTGCGAAGCATGTTGGAACTAGAAATGTTAGATCTGAGGTACTGCTTTAGAGGAAGGAGATACGCACACTAAGAAAGAGTCATTTTATTGTCATATCTTGTGTACATGAGCAAGCGGATCATTTTTATTACGATCAGAGAGGATATGTATAATACATCATAAAATTTACTTTCACATAGTTGCTAAACCGTACATTTGCAGAACTTCTGTATTAAAATTTGAATCTCTTGAAGTTTTTGATGCAACCTATTTCTTGAAAATGTATTCACAAAGCGCATTGTTCTCAAGCTTTTTAGACTTCTATTTAGTCAAGGAAGCAAAACTTCTATAAAAAGTAATATTAAAGATCATTGTAAAAGCGTTTTTAGAGCTTTCTAAATGTTTATTTTATACGAGGAAGCTAGTCAATGCTTCTATGAAACAAGTAATATTAATGTTTATTGTAAAAGTATTGTTTTCAAAGATTTTTAAATTTTTATTTAAATAAGAAAACTATACGTAATTGGAAAAAGTTTATTTAAATTTAATATATGTCGTATGTCCCAAACAAGTCCATTCAAATTTTTGTATTAATTTAACACAAGTTGAATATGTTAGAAAGTAATATAAATATTATATAAAAATTCAACCCAAAATATGTAAACTTTGACAATTTGGAAACATGTCATTGTGGAAGCATCTCTTCAGTAAAATATTTATATAGTGTATACTTTATACATATAGATATCTCTTTTTAGTATGGGTAATATAACTACATCGCTCAATGCATTTACAATTAGCTGTATGCAATTTCTAAGGTGAATCGTGTAAAGATGCACTTTAAGTAATTGGGATAGAATTGTTCGAAACTATCGAAGGAGCGAAATTCTAATGTGTTATGTTCTCAACTTCTACATAAGGAGAAACAGGCGACTGGAAATCTATTGCACTTAAATTAATTTGCAGCGAGTCTATAATTTCTTCAGAATCTATTCGTGGATGATGGAACATGTTTTGGATATTAAAATGTGCGCCAATGAGATAGTCTCATATAAACGGGATATGCATAAACATATCAATGTATTTTGCTTATTGAATGCAACTTGTGCATTGATTTTAATTTATTCAAAGATATAGGTACATAAAACAGTTTCGAGTATAATGGTCATTTGCTGAGACAAGAATTTATGGTAAAAGGATGACTCGCGCTCTTTATTTTTTTTACAAAGACTTTTTTGTTATCTTGCGAATTCATAGAATAGAAACAGATTTAGCTTTATACTTTACATGCTCTCTCTCTCTCTCTCTCTCTCTCTGTGTGTGTGTGTGTGTGTATACACATATATTTTCTTGTTTCCTGATGTTTTATTGGAAAATATGTGTTGGTTTTTGCATCGCACTTCGTTTCTATTATTTCGTCTCTCTTTTATATCTTTTCTCTTTTTATATCCCCTTTTCATTGCACTTCTTTTCGTCTTTATTTTTTTCTATATTGATTTTGTTAGAAATAGAAATGCGAGGAAAATAACATCTGTCGACGTAATTGTTTTCTATTGTAACATTAGGCGCGCGGTAAATATTGACAATAACCTAGCTCCAGATTGGACCTAGCTCCGATCAGCTTTACCTGGACATAAATTCAAGGTCATTGCCCCAAGTAACAATCAAAACATTTCAGCCATTTCATTGCTTGTTAAAATGTTATTAACAAAAATGTTGACAATATAAACGTGTTTAACTACATACTTTGAATTTTATCTAGTGTAAATGTTACATTATTTGCATATTTAAGTAAATGCATGGGAGCTCTGCCCTTCCCCTGCACCATCAACCCAAAAAGAATATCTTACCAAATTTTAGTTTCAATTTAATCAGAAATTGCTTCGTATGAGAGTTAGAAATTCATGCGCGTGGGATGAATCTCACTTCGCGTGGAAGTCGAAAACCCATATGGAACGGTACAATTATAGACCTCGTTTCGCCCTCTAAGCAGGGAGGGGTGATGCAGAGTAGCCCTCGCTTTGCGTTGCAAAATACATGCGTGAGCGTAGGTGATTGCGCAAGTTCTGATTGGCCACGTTGATATTGACGTTCCGATTCATTACGTCACGATTTTTTATTTGAAACTATAATAGTGTTTTCGACTGCAATATTACAGTGATGACAGCTTGCTAACTGGAATGGATTTGAATTCTAGTTGGGTTAATGACGTCATATGTTCTATTGCCTACTTCAGGTTCTAATTGGACAGTTGCAGCATGTGACGTCATTAATGATAACGTCTTTCATGCTTGGTACACATATATGTGCTAAACCTTTAAAAATTCATATCTTCCACAAAAATGAAGATAACAACTTCTTAAATGGAATAAAAATATGAGTATGCATGAACGTATAATAAGTTGTTAATCAAAATAGTGCCTAAATTAACTTAAATTCAACTTGATACAAATCAGCAATAAGAAGTCATACGTTTTAATGGATAACAATATTTATATAAATGCATAATGGATTTATTATATGCTGAAATGTCTTGTACTGTCAGCTGAAGTCATCAATAGAAAATATTCAATGAAAAATTCATATCATCATTTTTATTTTCATTTTAGATCCTTCCGTGTTTTATAAGAAATGCTAATGGCAACATTCCAAGGACCAATGAGACCTGCAGAGGCGACAAGATAGATAACGGTAATAATACCATGCAAGAGACTTTACTAGCCAGTACAAAAGCGCAGAATCTCGATGGATGTGAGATGATCATGCTAGAGAAGACAACGAACGCGAGAAATCAGCTGAATCAGCCCTCGTGCTCGAAGGATTTTGACGACACTGTGTAAGGGAAGGCGCAAAAGGTAAGCAAATACTTATGCTCTTTCCCTTACAAAGAGTAGTTTTTTCTTACATAAAGCTTCTAGACACGTTAGACGAGGTAGATATCATCTACCACAATATGGAGATGCGGTAGGAGAGTAACTCGATCATTCACTGTCAAGTCGGTGACAGTGTTCAGTGACGGTGTGCATTCTTGTGCGTTTCTGGTCAAGTTTCCGGTTTATTTGTTAAATTTCCATTCTCTAAACAGCGCTTAGATTAAAACTCACTGTTCTTTTATACAGCGATAATAAAAGTTTTTATAATTAATTCTGTAAGCGTATTCACGTCCAGTATATCAGAAAATTTATGAATAAAAACGCAAATATTAATCAGATATTTTTATATCTCGTCATATACACATTACTATCTTTATGTCGCGCGCGATTCCGGAGCATCAGTTTTCGTTGCTATTTTTTCGGATGCGTCAATCGATCGTTTTAATTTCGTTCCCTCTGTTTGCCGCTGAAGAAATGAAATTTCTTCATTCTATACGTCACGGAACTTTTGCCCTTTGAACCCTCGCTTGCCAAAGAAACTCGATTTTTCAATATCACTCGGTGCTTTGATTTCGCAAGAACGTTCATCTCTGTCGTTTTTTCCATTTCTTTCGTACGTGTACTTTATGGGATTCTGTGGGCGGAACGACAAATGCCAACTAGCTAACATCATGCACACATATGCGCACGTACGGTGTATACAGCGGGTATACTGAGGAAAGGAATCCCGAGCTTTATGAGATCTACGAGAGTGAGGAGACCCGTTCGAATGATCATGCGCGATTTCCATCTCCGGTCGAGTTACGGTCTGGAAAGCAGAGCGAAATACCGGAGATTCGCGGAATGCTGGTGCCGACGCTTTCTCACCGCAGAAAAATTTTTTGGTAGTTGACACACCACATTTGTTTGAGAATTCCTCCAGCCACGGTGAGAGTAAAGAATTCTAATCGCAGTTGTACAGTCGTCTTTTTGTATAATACTTTCCGTTGATGCAGCGGTAAAGCACGCTTGTCCCAAACAGATAGATCGACTTAAGTAACGCGATTAGCTAAGGTTTCATTCTCCGTTTAGTCACAACGCTTGAAACGGAAAATAGGACAGAAAATTGCTATAGATATCCCTCATCTGTTTATACAAGTCTGGTTATACAGATTGTGTAAGTAGGAAACTCTTCGATTAGAACAAGATCGATTGATTACACCTGTGAGTAAATATTCTATTCTTGCGTAAAGTCCACTTTAGACGACTTGTAAATTGTATGACGGAATTTTATTTATAATCTAACGTGCGATTACATTTGAAAAGAACAAAGATGAATACATGATACCGAAATATATATGTATAAATATATGGCATAATATAAAATTATAATTAAAATTTTATCTTGAATTCCAACGCGAGTCTCTGTAAAGTTTTAATATATCTCTAGATTATAAAAACGAACAGGTTTTTATAAAATGTAGGTATTGAAATATATAAAAATATAAAAAAAGTAATTAAAACTCAACAAATGTAACTAAAATTTGATAAATTCATTCAGTTATCAATTATATCGGCATTAATTTATGTTCAAGTTTTTTTTATATACACAGAAAAAAATGAGTATCAAATCAACAATTCATTTTTTCATGTATAAGCAAGAATATAAAATCTTGGAAGAATTTGATAATCTTAATCAGATAACTTGCTTACGTGAGGAGAAAAATTTTCTCCATGTAAGCAAATTAATTTTGTTTAAGATTATAAATTCTTCCAAGAAGATTTTATATTCTTACTTATACATGAAACAATGAATTGTTGATTTGATATTAATTTTTTTTCTGTGTACGATTATATTTAATTATAAGTGTATTAATTTTTGTAGACTTAAAAACGGTAGACTTAAAAATTTTCCTTTTTTATTCTAAATTTAAATAATGTGATAAATTTACATAATGATATTCACAACACGTTTCTTTTCCTGATAAGATATTTCGAAATGAAGTATTCTGAGATTCTTATTTTTAGCGCTCGTAGTCTGTATTATATTAGATCTTTTTGATTACTATATATATATCAGTATCTTATATCTTGCCACCGATCGCCCTTCTGCCGCTGGGGAAATACTACAGGAAGGTGAAAGGGAATAAAAAGTTTCGCACTGTGAGATATTTTAGCGTTGACGAAACAATCCATGGCATGATGTAGGCCGAATACGATTCTTCGATCGTAAAAGAGGAGAAAACGGGAAGAAATTCGGTAACTCTGACGCGAACAGTCTCCGCAGAGTCGAAAATGTTACGTTATGTGTCGAAAGTTCGCGAGAAGGAGGGATCGGGTCTTGTAGGGAAACTTTCATATATTAAATCTTGAAGTACTTCCGATAGTTCACCCACGTAAGGCTCTGCTTGTTCTTGTTTAAAAGCTGAGTGCAAGTTAAATATCGAATGGGTAAAGCTTTGAACGGCGATATTAAATCGTCCTTTTATAGGCGATATGACTTTATAGCGAAATGGCTTACGTAATATTTCATTATACAACGCTGCGTCTCTTCAATAGTTTATTCTGTAGGTGTATTGAGTTAGATATTGTACTTGAGCTCGATTTTGAGCTTAAAAAAATCTATAAAAACGTCTAAAAGACTTTGATGACGTTCATCTACCAATTCATGTTTATATGAAAAATTGAATCATCATATACAGATAATAATAATTGTACTAAAAAAAAACACATGATGGATGATATAAATTAGAAACATAACTAACGAATTTGAAATATATATAATTAATTTAGCGAATATAATTTTTGCTTAAGCTAATATAAAATTTCGTAAATTTCGAAATCACGAATTAAATTTCCACGTTTATTATTTACATTTAAAAAAATAAATCGAATTTCATCTATTTTTATTGTAAATATTTGCACAAAGAGATTTGTTGCCTTTGAAAATTATTGTCATCTACAATTAACGCCGATTATTATTTTAAACTGCTAAATGGAAATTAATCGTGGAATATTTTGGAAAATATTTTAACAATTACTTTTAAATTCTACAATGCTTTTTCTAATTAAAAGATTAAGATTTTCTTTCGTGTATAAAAAATAATTAATCTAATTGTGTATAAAAAATAATTAATCTAGCATAATTAATCTAAATATACAATGTCTATAAAGTCTGTTCCTAATCTCTATATTTCGAAAACGGTTTAAAATTTTGAAAAACCACAAAACTCGTGTCCGATTATTTCAAGGGGTTCTATTCTACCCCTCTAACTCTTTTAAAATAGTAATTCTTCGAATATTTCGTAGTTTTTCACAGTTTTGAACTATTTCCAAAATATAGTTAGCGGAAATAGACTTTATATAAACTCTACGTGTGTGTGTATGTGTGTGTGCGAGCGCGTGTATGTGTGTAATTAAAATCGATTCAGCAAGCAATTTAGTGTACTAGAAAAGGTACAATCAGTAACTAAGAAAGGTAAATATCAGTAACTAAGATTTAGCTATGATCGTTAAGGCACACGTTTATATTGTGTTTTCACATTATCGGTTGAATAAGTTGTCTATTTTAAAATATTTTTATTGCAAAATATTACTTTTTTTTCGTTATAGAAGTTAATATCTCACAATAGAAATAATGTTACAATTTATTACTAAGAATTAATTTATTACTAAGGAATTGATAGTTTATAAGTCATAATTTCGTCTGTGAATATATTGGCCTTGACATAAGATGAATAATAAAGTGGCAATAAACTTAATTTTACAAGTCGATTTATAAAGGTAATATAACAACGTCTTCTTTCTGTAATTTTCCTCTAGTGATGAGATAAATTAAATTTAATGTAGAGAATTTACACAACGATATTATAACAATCGCATAAGCTGGACATGAATATTCTATGACCAGAAATAATGTGAATTAGAATACAACTGTTGCTCTTGAATATTAAACAGATCGAGCGCTATACAACACTGACGGTTAAGTTGTTATCAAACTGATTAGATTGTTTAAGATGATTATAGTACGTTCTCTTATATACATATTGATATATACACTGACAGACGTGTTTTAAAATTATAAATAAGAAAATAAGAAAAAAGGGGATAATTAAATTTACAATTTATGACTCCGCCGAGATTAGAAGTAATTCACATGATGAAATACAATCCAAAACAAAGTAGTATTGGCGACCTTTCTGTTTCATATTATAGAAAAGGCATTTGTTATTTGATTTTAATGATAATAAAATGAAATAAGTACAAATAATTATTAAATAACTTATGAGGCAAAGCAAAAGACAGACTAGAAAGTTATTAACAGCATAGCTTTAAATCTCAACATACTTTCATTTATCAATAGTTTTTAACTGACAAACTGGCTCAACAAAGAAGTGAAAGAATTAATCATGTTTTACAAGACTGTGACGTGTATTTAGATGGGTAAGCAATTACTAAAAGTATACTGACATCATATTTGTCCTCCGATACAGAGCAATGCTCGATATCAGAGGACAAATCTCTCCATCTGCAAATCATAGAAGGAAATCATGTGATTCAGTTGAAAGAATGTTACAGTGTATCTATAATGTCAGTTTTTGAGTAACTTTAATTAAATTATTGCTTTAGATTCAAGGGATTATCCTTTCCTTTACCAATACGTTATTGATTGATATTTTTTGATTCTGGCGACAAAACTTTTAATTAAAAATTTTATGAAGTAATTTTATGTTAAATTTTTTCCGATATTCTATAAATAAGCGGAAAACCGATGTCTTGCGTAAGAAAAAATGGAATTGTCACGTCAAGTCGTGACAATCGTACGCACAGACTGTAGGGAGATTCAAATTCATACCCTGGCCGAGGTAATATTTTTCGCAACAAATTTTTCACTTTTTCTAGGGTGGGAGGATCTTAAAAAATGCTATGTTACTATGTTAACATTAGTAATATAAAATTGACTTGTCAATTTAATTCTGTGATATTATTTATCCTGATTTAATCTATGATCTTCATATGTGTGTTTGAAACCGAAAGTAACGGCACACAGTTCGAAAGAATCAGAAATTGAGTATAAAATCACAAAGAATATTATAATATTTCATTGTCAAGATTCTACTGACCGTAAGCTTATCTCGTCTTTAATTGTATTATACTTTAATTGTATTACAAAGCACGGTCTACATCAATTGTTACTTATTGTCGCCGTGAACCAGACGCTTTTTCATACGTCGAACGCGTATATGGTAAAGAACGTAGATGTCATAGGACGTACCACTTTGTCGATTCATGTCGGTGCTCCAACTCGAGCCATTCGATCTGTTCTAACAAATTCTCATTATCGAATAGCCAACTCGAGAGAGATGTAAGAACTTCGTAATGAAACCAGTCTGCGTATTATCGAAGTTTTTGTTAAAGGGATTTGTGGATGTCTTTTGAATACAAGATGATTACAATATAATGATGGACTTTTTACTAGCAAAATTGCATTAAACAATAAGTGTTCGATAAAAGCGCCATTCTTCAAGAATAATGAGACCGACAATGAAAAGTCTGTAAAGTCTGTAAATGAACTTCCATTCCTATTGAATTCAATAAAAATGAATGTTAATAAGCTTTTCGTACTAAGAAGTCAAATTAAATCGTTTATAAAGCTGTTTAGAAACTTTTTATTTTCCAATAAAAACGTAAGAAGATTCTTGATCTTCTTATAAAATAACAAATGTTGTTTTGCTCTGTGATTCTTGAAAATTCTTTAAAATACCAATTTAAAAAATCCTTCTCTCTTTAAAATTTAATATCTTCAAATAATTTATTTCATATACATGTATATTCGCTTTAAAAAATATTCATATATAAAAACTTCTCTTATGCGAATTTATAACAAATTTTATTTCACAAACGTCACCTAAATATCGTGTGGCGTTTTGCAAATCAGTCGATGAAAATTGCATCGTTGCGTTAGCGAACTAACGACTTTTTCCTCCCAGAGGCTTTACTTCAGAGCGCAGTTATGGATGCGGATTTAATTATTAGTGAAAAAAGAATTCTAACAATACGTATTCGCCAAAACTCGGTTTTGTTTTTGTTAAAAAGAGCCGGTAATGAAACCAATTTCCTGAAACGCATCGAACCGGTGAAACGCGTGAATTGCGTGACCGACTCGTTTCTCTGCGTTAAAATACAGCTCGTTTAAAGCTGTTAGCGTCGATCAATTGCCAAATCAATGTAATAACAAATGTTGCATCGGTGCGATTTCGTCCTTGATGGAAATTGTCATAATCTTACTAATTAGAATGCTTGATCAAAATTGCTGAGGTGTAAATGCGTATTTGCGGATTACATTGCGTAATAGGAAACACTGAAATACTCTTATTTGTAATCATCCACGTCTTGTGGTTGATAAAATACGTCTTTTACAGTAAAAGCAACAGAATCCAAAACAATTAAATTTAAAAAAAATATTATATATTTAACTAAATTATAGAGTCGCAAATTAATATTGTATATATATATATATATATATATAAATAATTAAACATATTAAGTGCCAATGTGTAATAACAAAATAATTAGGGAATTAATGTTTTAGGAACCATATTTCGAGATGTTTACTTCATTGTTGGACAATTAATGAATCAATATATGTTACCATTAGTACACAGAGAGAAGTGCTTCTTTAGCCTTACACTTAACAAATTTTCTTATATTCAAAGAAATTTATGTATTAGAATAGTCTAACCAAACTAATATTTGAGTTAAAAAATACATTGTATTTCATTTTTTAAATAATATATTAAAATGCTGAATATTCTAAAATATTCGTACAATATTATGTGTGATTGATATACGATGGTGGTGAGGTCCAGCTTAATAGGGATAGCAATGTTGCCTCCTATGGGTCATTAATTCTCGATACAGAAATCAACTCGATGTTGTTCGCAGGGAATTCGAAGGCTTTAATCGCACCACCGCACAGCGGTCCCTTCCATCACAAACTTTTTTACGGAGGGTTAAGGATTAAAGAACTTTCTGAGATTTCAAAAAACTTCCGTGAATAAAAATCGATCGGACATGAGTTATTCAGGTTTGTAAGGAAAGTGAAATTAATTATATGAGTATATTAGTTCATAAATATGTATTATAAAGTAAATATGTTCTCTAAAAGTGCAAGAGTTCAGCAAATATATGTATATATATAAATATTATAGTTTTAAAAGCTTGGGAAAAAACCCGTTTTTTTTTCAATTTTTCGCGGATTTTTTCAATTTTTTTCTCAGGGGCAGAAAAATTCATTAGAAAAATTCAAAAAGTGTTGTACTATGATGGTACCTCATCAGTATCAAAGTTACCTGTTTTACAATATGATTTCTTAAAATATTGAAAACAAATAAACGAGATTAGGGCTCATATGAATAATAATTCAACATAAGAAAAACGAGCGAGCCGTGCTAGGTGTTGAGCGCAAAAACAAAACCATCGACAGAAATAAAGCAAACGTTTCGA
>QKQZ01001014.1:0-12044 GCA_003595255.1 Solenopsis fugax | reverse complement strand
AGGAGACGAGCCGAAAAAATCCTCGGTATAAAAAAGGAGGAGAAGGAAAGCCGGGGCGAAAATAAAGGGAACGAGCGGCTATACGCGTGCGAGACAAGTTCGCCCTCTCGGGTGCACCTGATGATACCGTACACCGCGATCCCGCGCGCTCCTCCTCTCCATCCGTTCGCCCTTCCGCTGGCTCCTCTTCGACCAGTCGCGCACGCGAAATTTATCTCGTCCCGTCCGAGACACCAGGTGAATCGGCCTAATAAAAAAGTTATAGTCGCGTGAAACCGCACGGGACACGTCGCCCACTGATCTCTCGTCGTGCCCGCGATTAATTAATATAGGGTAAAGTCGTCTATTGGATAGGTTCCTAATATGAGGTAGCGAAGTTTCTGCTACATTAATAAACGCATATGGTTGGTATCATCATAAACTTATTACTCCTGGGATGAAATCTATTTAGTAGAAAATTCATTATTAGAGCATACGTGCAGTCGTTGAAAAAAAATTTTTTTGAAATTAGATGTTGGCAAGATTTATTGAAATGACTCTTTAAACCTTGTTTATTATAAAATAAATATTTGATGATAAATTCTGTATACAGTGATAGAGTAAAGCTGTATTAATAGAAAAATACGGGATGCAATGATTTGCTTAATTATAAATATTAGATTTGATAGTGAATCCGCAAAGCGTGGAACTCATAATATGAGACACTCAAAAATCCCCATTTATTATTAGACTTTAAAATATCTCGAAGAGATAGATTTTGGAGAAAAATGTTATATACAAAAGTTTTTGAGTATCGAAAGAGCTATTTGATTGGTCAACTAGATTTTGAGTCTGAAGCCTAATTTGAACCTAGTAAGGTCCAAGTCGATAAGACCCATTTCATATAAAAAAACCTTTGTATCTCATATTAGGAACCCTTTTTTTGAATTAGCAAAATCGGCAATTTTGATAAAAAATTTCATATACAACAAAGTATAACTATTATCGATTGCTAACTTTTGGCGATGAAACTTAAATGTATTTACTATAATTTGGATATAAAAATAGGAGTTAATGGTATAAATTAAATAAATTATAAGTCTTTAAAAAAAGGTATCTCATAATAGGCAACTTTACCCTATTTGTTCACAATCTTTATTCGATGTGGATTCTCAACGACAGCATTAGCTTCTTATTCATCGAACTTCTCAGTCTCTCTGTTATCTCCCGAAGGGAAAGTGTTCCCAATATGCTTCGCTCGAAGAACCGAATAATCTTATTTCCTACGCGAGAGAATGATGACTCGTATAATCGATGTGACATACGATCGACGTGATACACGTACCGTTTCAGGCATGCGTGTGCCACGGTAACACACGGATCCACAGTAAAAACCAGCAGTTTTCGTCATTCCGCAAATCGTTGCCGGACGTCGGGGAGCTGCTCGTGAATTAAGATTAAAGACGTTCCTCATCTTCGTGGGCTCCCCCTAATGACGGTAACCCAGACCTGGATTACTCCCTGGACGGGAGTCCAGGCGTCGTCGCTCGCTACTGTTTACGAGCGCGGCCGAGGCTTACGAGTTAATTACAAAATTACTCCCTTAGGATTTTAACGGGCTGCAAAGAGAGCACGAGGGAATTGGGGCGCCGCGACGCCATGCCCGTTCGGGATGAGTTCGTTAATGCCTAATCGCAGAGATGAGGTGGATAATGCGAATCAATGGTCGCGCGAAGCTCGATCGACTTGAGCGTATGCGAGTGTCAACCTACGGGGACGATATAGCCGGAGGCCCCGACAGAGAATCGCTCGTAAAGATTAATTAATTGCATTAATTAGCTGAACGTGAATCCGCGAGGCGTATAAAAATGCTCGTTTTATTACAACTCGATCATGAGAAATCCGACGGGATTAAGGTGCCATGGAAATTTATAGCTTCCCGTTTCTTTAGAAACGAAGTGAAATCATGGCCTGGAGAAGCTGGAAATATTGACAACGGAAAGGAATATGATGCACTTGCACGCACAAAATATATTAAAATGTTACATATCGCGAGAGAATTGCAAGATTTTATTTTTAATTTGCGTATTTAATTTCGAATCATACGCGATACGCGTCCAACGTGACCAGCGAATATCTAATTCACGGTTTCCTTGGTTCTTGCTCGGCTGTATCCGAGGAAAGTTTTGCTCTTGTTTGCACGAGATTAAGTCCAATGTGGGACGGCCGTATTACGTGGAAGATTATAGTCCGAGCGCGCGTTCTATTTGGCAGGAGAGTCGGAGAGGATTACGGCAATTTTCGATCGCGGTATCTTCGAATGCGCTTTCGCAAAATTTCTATTCCCCGCGTGGCAGATGAAATTAATTTGCGGGAGTCTATACGCCAACCACGTCAATAAATCGGTCGAGATTGGTACGGCGACTCCATCGTAATCATCTATTGTAGAATGCACATTGTTAGATGCACCACTTAATTATTTTCTATTTGATACGTGATTTCAATATGCACGAAATGTGTGCTATTATTTCTAATCGCTCGCAGCAGCTGAAAACGAAGCTTCTGAATGAAAACAAAAGGAGAATATCAACTTAACGAGTATCTCGTATTTTTACAATGCCACCTGATCTTTCTTGCATCGTCTTGAAGGAGCTAGGCAACTCGGATTGGACAATGCGACTGAATAACCAGAACTGCAATTATTTCATATATGGCTGTTTACTTTCCCCTGCGTACAACAAAACTGCTTACGAAATAAATTGCGTAAGGACATTGTGATCGTCTCGCTTTGTTGTACTGCTCAACAAAACCCGGAAAACTCGATCAGGAGCAGAACTCACGGACGCATTACATTCGAAATGATATACTGTGCGGACGACGCGGGAAAAATAATAATCTTGCACAGAGAAAAGAACTAATTACATAACGTCAACGTATCGCAATGTTATGATACGGTCGATGATCATACAACCAAGTGGATGAGCTCAGCTAGCTGCTTCACATTCGACCATGACGATTTACCGCATTGCCATTATCCACATATAAAAAGCAAATATTCAAATTCGACAAATATTATATAGGCAGAATATTTAAAAATATCCATTTCCGACATCTATGTGACACCATCGTGAAGATTTCTCTCGTTATTCCAATAGTTAGATAGTTTCTAAATGCACGGGAAAATCTGTCGAGCGTCAATTGCAAGCTTCCTCGGCGGGCTCACGTAACCGTGCGACGTCGAAACGACGCCGGCAATTATCGCTACAGATTCATTATAAATTTGTCTAACGCGCGTCGCCCGGAAAATAAGATAGCCATTGACGCGGCGCGAATAATGCACGCGCGGGGGTCGATGTCTCGTTTCTAGGACGTGCCTGTGCGCGGGATTCTGCCTGCTACTGACGAGCAGATACGCGACATCGTTGGACGCCATGTTCTTGGTAATTGGTTATCGGATCGGATGGCACGATCGCGGCGGCGGCAGCGGTTTCGAGCGAACGTACATAACGGTCCGAAGTCGTGCCGATATGACCGGGCCGTTCGTCGGAGCTACGAACATAATCGTGACACGTTGTCGACGCGCGCGTAATACGGCTCAAATTACATATGCTGCCGAACGCGATAATCGTGCTCTCAACAAATAACGGGCCCCGAACTTCGATCGCCCGTATGCGAACGCGATGAATTTTCGCCGATTGAGTCAGCGAAATCGTGTACGGATAAATCTTTATGATTTAAATTTGAAATCAGATGAAAGGATATTTTATTTTTAAAAATAATGAATTATGCATCTACTTAACACACAAAATAGTGAAACTTGTCGATTTAATATACTTAATTATAATATTATGTCACTGAAAAGCCAAGTATTGAAAGCGAATCTTCGACAATAATAAATTATCGACAGCAAGAAATTCAAAAACATAAGAATGATCTTCAAGAAATAATCAGAATTGGGTAGTTAAAAAATTAAAGGTCAAATAAAATTAAGGAGTTCGTTTACCTTTATGCAAATGCTTCGAATTGCATAAAAATTCAATATTACATTCTTTGCAACATAACACATTCACCATTAAAATTTTGCGGAATTTGTCTACATAGTTTGTGAGAAATCCAAAGCTAAAAATCGTGATTTTTACGTATATTTTTGTGAGTGAGAGTAAGACAGATATGTGGCGATGGTGATTATTTCGTTATAACTACGTAAATAATGCTACCATCTGAATAAAAATTTTTTATTATAAACTACATATATCAACAAATAGTTGGTAAAAACATGATTAACATTCACTACACGATTTCTATATGACAAATGATAATAAATCAAGAAATTATTGCTGTCCTTTATCAAAAATGTTAGATGTCAATGAGATGTGACAACGTCGCTTTGTTTTACCTAATACATGCGATTTTCAATCAACTGTCATACTGTTAACTTATTCTATATCTATTTATCTATCTGTCTGTGTGTTTGCCTTCCCCCTCTCTCTCTCTCTCGCGATTTCTCTTATGATATGTAATATTTTTTTATTTTATTTTATTTTATTCTTTTTCCCTTTCCATCATCTAGGCATTGACATCATTATATGACATATGTCAATTCAAATTTTTAACTAGCAGCAACTTTAAATGATGTAACGTCAAAGTTCAGTGCGACCAACTGTTCAGAAATGGCAATGTTGCTATATCTCACCATAATTTTATATTCTGAATTACAAGTTATATATTACACAATCATACAAACCGTTATTGTTGAGCCTTCTAATACCAAAAAATAATTATTATATATTCTAAAAATCAAGTATTTTTGATAAAATATATTATTATTGTAAATAATACATATTTAAAATTAAGTATATAATTTTAAATATATTAAGGTTGGCAGTGATTCTTTCCATCTCATTCTTTTCTATGCTAAATAGACGAGTCGCGTTCCTTACCGCACGCCCCTCGAGAAAGGTAAACAAACTCCTTAAATTAAGAACTTAACAACTTTTAACTTAATTAACTTCAAATAAATTATTTTTTAACTTTAATTAATTATTGTTAAAATACAAATATTTTTTTCCCCCAAGTAAAAAATCTATGTAAAAGAAAAATATGCATTTCCACATATGAAAAACAATACTTTTTTGTTATTTCATATAAACTTAATTTACAAATGAAATATTACATTTATATGTTTGATGATATTGTAGTTTTGTTATTTAGAGTAATTTAATTTTAAAAAATTGTATTTTAATTTTTCTTTTAATTTAACTTGAGTTAAATTATCGTTCATGCAACTTCCTACATGATTAAATTGATTTGCTGAGCCATTAACTTTAACTGAATTTAGATTTTAAAACATGAACTTACCCAACCTCGGAAATTATTGATAATTGTATTAAAACGCATATACATAAATTCATGCTCAATTTGTGCTCTATGTTACATTCATTTCAACACAGAGATAAAAATGTTGAATCAACAGCATTAGTTTAATTGAAAATATCTGGTTAATTCACTGATATTAATGAAACAAAAAGATTAAAAACAATAACAAATATAGATGAATAAATATTAACATTTTAATTCGTATTTTTTTAAGTAAATATATTCATATATGTAAATTTATGATATGATGAATAAAATAAATAGATCGAGAATAGATACCGGTAGAATGAAAGTAAGCTTTTCCGGCGGGAAAACTGTTGACGCATAGTCATGTCGTAAGTGCGAGTTATTAATCACACTTGCAATTTTCCGTCATCGTTTCAATAGTGTTAGTGGCGCAACGCGCGGCGGGGGATTGACTGCGCAAACTTTTCGTCGTGGATCCGATGTGATTTGCGCGCGCGTGGACGCGTATGCGTTGCGCGTGTACTTTCATTTACTCTTCGATATAGCAAAGAAAAAAACAAGAATCGACTCGAGGCGAATGCGCTCGCGCGTCGCGCATATGTGCACCGGAGTGAAATCTTCGTGACTATCCTGCCGAAGAAACATAACGTTATACTCACACGGGGAATACTCGTGAGATTTGTATCTACAAGTCAACTTTCTTCGATCAAGCGTATTGATAGCGTGATGGAGTTAAATCATTAACATACCGCATGTAAAATTTTCTATAATTCTGAAAAATATTCTATTAATAAAATCCTAATTTGTTTATTTATTTCGATAGATATGAAATGATTGTACGAAATAAAATGTAAAGAGATTTTTTTAATTACATATGTATAATAAATGTATAAAATTTATACAAATTGAACAAGGACGCCTTCTACGGTCATAGCTAGATCTTATTGCTTCATATTTACTTGTGTGATTTTATATACCTTCTTCAAATTCACCTGACCGAATTGTTTTTNTATACCTTCTTCAAATTCACCCGACTGCGCGCCGAATTGTTTTTCCGGTTATAACGCAGCTCTAAGATGAATAAGAATAAGTAATATCACATTAATTAAATTGAAAATCAATTTAATATCGATTGATGCTGACTTGCATCTTAATATTAAACCCATTCCCCCTTGAAAAAACTGTAAAGATGCCCGTACCGGAGATTCGGGAGGTTTCAGGTTCAAATCCTGGCTGAGATGATATTTTTCGCAATAAATTCTTTACAGTTTTTTCAGGGGAGAATGGGTTTAATATTAAGATGCAAATCAGCATCAATCGATATTAAATTGATTTTCAATTTAATTAATGTGATATTACTTATTCTTATTCATCTTAGAGCTGCGTTATAACCGGAAAAACAATTCGGCGCGCAGTCGGGTGAATTTGAAGAAGGTATATAAAATCACACAAGTAAATATGAAGCAATAAGATCTAGCTATAACCGTAGAAGGCATCCTTGTTCAATTTATACGTACGAGTACATTAACGGTCGAATATCTCCAATTATAAAATTTATATTAGATAAAATTTTGATACATTGCATCTTGCAATTAGCTTTTTGTCCAATTTTTTGTGATTCGATAATTTGGATCTGAAATTCGCGGAACTCTTTAGATATTAAGATTCGGATTCTCAGAATAATTCAACTCAAATGTGAATTTAATCGGATAATTATTTCGAATAAGAGTCGTATGTAAAAATAGCCATATATTCGTAACCTTAATTTTGAAATCCTTAACGCAAAGCAATAGCACGTTCTACTACTAAAAAGAAAAAAAATAATAATAAAAAATGTTACTCGAATAATGTCAGGCCCGTTTTATGCGGATTCGAATTTAACTGTTGCCGCAGGATCACCGTGGATTGGCCTTTTCCGGTTGTCAGGAGCGTAAATTGCTCGCCGCGGAAAAAGAGACGATTCGCGCTCGCAAAAGTCACTTGGTCGTCGCGTTAGTCGAGGCAACATCTTAATGGGATATAGCCGAAACTGCAGGCCGCACGGCCCGCCGTCGTCCAATTGCACGGTAGTTAGAACGCAATTAAAATTACATAATCTCCCGCGGCCGTTCGCGCGAACCCCAAGAAGCGTTCGCCAAGAGCCCCTCGGCCGTCATCAGTAATGCATTAGAGTTGTTGACCGAAAAGTCTTCTTAGAATCCCGCAGGTGCGCTTTGCGGCGATCCCGGTCGTCGCAGGTGCGGCACGCTTTTCACGATAACCATTCTAGGGGCGGTTCGCGCGCCTCTCAATTTTCCCCGATTCGCTCGCGACAAGCGTGAGACATTTAATTACCCGCGTTCGCCTTTTATTTCCGCACAAAGTGCTCTCGCGTCCGATATAATGGCGGAGCGGACAGGCCGGCGATTACGCTCCTAACGTAACCGTTGACCGGTCACTCCGTCATTAACGCCGTCGAAATAAAACGGTTTATATTGCGCCGCACGCGGCAAAAAAAATGGTGGTTATTCGTAGCGGACCGGTTCGCGCCGGCGATTCGCTCGCTTCGGCGATTACGATTCCTGACGATCGCCGCGATTACAGTCGCGTTATCCTCGGCGCGCCGAGGATAGTAGTTATACCGCGCGCTTTTATCAGCGCATGCTTCTCGCCGGACATACTGCACTCCCTTGTTTCTTTTTTCTTTTTTTTTTCTTTTTTTTAGGGTGTCCCTCGGCCGGGTATCTCGTCCGATTAAATCATATGGCGGAAGAGTCCGCTTTACGACGCACCGAGGGCCGAAAGTGTTATTACTCTCCTTAACGCAGCTTCCGAGCAGAAATTCCGGGGCGCGCCCGCAACAGCGCCGAAAAAGATGATTAATAACGCTCGCGGCCACCGAGAAGCGCCGCGATATTACGCGCGGGAATCAGTCACACGCCGCTTCCTACCAACCAAATTCACGGAGTTCGTGACGGTGGAACATTAAGCGTGCAACTGCAGGCTACTCGCGTATACCTGTTTTGCGCGTCGTAAAATTTCGGGGAAAGTCATGCGCCGCATCTCCTTTCACTTATCCGTCAAACACCTCGTTAAACGCGTTACTATTAACGTGAATAAATTAATATGCATATAATATGGAAGATAAATGAGCAGAAATTTACGCTTACGGACGTATTAATGCGTTAAAATCACTGATGATGACGTCAATAATTTCTAAATGATTAAGATCAATCTCGAACTTTTTGTGTTTAAAATTAAAATGCAAGTGCCTGCACTGAGAGAAAAATTGTAGTGATGGCAACTATAAGGGGACAACCATACAAATTTTGTTAATAGAATTATAATATGTAGTTAAGTGAACTATATCGTAGTTATTGCAACTAAGTTAATGGTTAAGAGAACTAATAAAAAATAGTTGAAATTATTATATTATATGGTATATTACAACTATTTTTTATCAGTTTTCTCTTAACCGCATTCTCTTAACCATTAACTTAGTTGCAATAACTATAATATAGTTCACTTAACTACATATTATAATTCTATTAACAAAATTTATATGGTTGTCCCCTCATAGTTGCCACCGCTACAATTTTTTTCTCTCAGTGTGATTTTCTAATTTGTCTCCGTCACAGTGGTATAATAAAATATGCGTTAAAGCAAGATTTCTTTATACAAGATATTTTTTTAGATGAGCGTACGCTTGGCGTCTTTCTCGCCCTTTTCTGAAAATAAATGCGTGCGGACACGTGAAAAAAGGAACGTTCAGAAAACGCACGGGGGAAACGTGCAGTTGTAGCATGCGTCGCAAGTTTACCATGTGCGTGAGAAGACAGTTGTTAATACCGGTTAACAATTAATAAAAGAAGCTACTGACAGGAGGGATACGCTGCTCGCGTGAGAGCGCACACGGGAAGCCTTCAGAAATTCGATGTTCATGTTCCACCATCGGTGCGGTGAGCGAGCTTACGTGATCGCACGCATTTTTTCGAAGGGCGTACGTACGAGCGACGTTCGGAGATCCCGCGGAAAGAAGAAAAAAAAAAAGAGAACGCTCCAAAAGGAGAACGTCGGGGCACGTCGTAGAAAACGCATGCTCCTCGTTCGGATTCACGCCTCGGTAGGCCCGGCGCGCTGTGCCCGCGCACGCAACATAAAAGTTTCCAATTATAATGCACGGCATGATACTTCATTTCGTCCGTCGTCAATTAAAAGCCACGAAACGCCCGACGGCGGCCATCGCTACCGAGTAATTTGCGCGCTGGTAGCGATGGACTATCCTCTGGAAGAAATGCCTCAAAGAGAGAGAAAGGGGAAGAGAGAGAGAAAGAGAGAGAGTATTTATTATCGAACATTCTGCCGTGGGCCTCATCGAGACATTGTACAATCCGGAGCATTAATACCGTCCGGAGTGCCTGCCATTAGCAAAGAAATTTTATAATACAATCTAAAATAATCGAGTTAAAATACAATTTTCACGCAGAAGATGTCATTCTCGTACTAAGAAAAGCAATTCAATTTTAATTTCCTTCTTTAAATAACGATTATCTTTACAAAGAATATTTCCTCGATAATAATTTTAAAATACTCATATACTTGTTATTTACTTGAAACAAGTAATATTTACTTAAACTTCTGTGTACGCACAGAAAAATATATATTGTAAATTACTTAAGTAAATATTACTTACATACATACGAGAGAAAGGACAGTAACGAACACATATAAAGATAGTTAACATTTATATGTGCTCGTTATTGACTTTTCTCTCATGTATGTTTGCCTTTGTTACAATCGAGCTGGGAAAAATTAACATTTATTTATTCTTAATAAATATTACTTTTTCATAAATATTTCATAGTTCCTATATTCATAAATATATCATAAGTACCAAATTTATTCAAAATATGTTCTGAATTCTAATAATTTAATCTCTAATCAAGAATATTAGATTAAAACAAAAATTCAATTTTCTTATATTATTCTGACTTTCTTCGATTAAATTTTAATATTCTTCAAAAAAGTATAAATTCTTTTTTTTTAGTATATGATAATGAGTTTTTCTAAAATTTGTGATAAGAGTACATTTTAAGACAGTTATCAAGAAAATATTTTTTGTTAAAAAGATAACCATTATTTGCTAAAAGAAAAAAAAGTAAATTAAGTAATCGCTTTTCTTAATAGATTTGATATTTTTCTGTATGTAGGCAGACAAAAAAAGTTTTTTAAACGTAACAGAGAAATTCGACCACTGAGTGTAAACGTTGCTCGACATTAATACTTCCGATTCCACTGTCGGAGAACGTTGTACGTAACATCCAGAGAGGGAGAAAGGTGAATGTTTTCGATGAGATAATTGCGCAGAAAGTGATCATAGCCGTGATTTGCAGCCGTATAGTATTTACCCCCAATGACGCGATTTTATAACAGCCAAATTTTTATTTTTATAATAACTTCCAGCATTAACCGAATTTATTGCCTCTTTATCGTTAAACTTGAGGTTCGCATTTCGATAATAACTAATGATTATCTAAATGATCGGTCATCGAGTGAACAATGCTGTATTTGTTATACGTATAGAAAACACTAAACGACATCTACGTAGAATATAAATGAAACGATTAAGCACCATCAAACACATGCTACCTAATTGTTCTTCCTATTCACATCTTAAAGACCTTTTTCAAGAGTATGACATCGCGATAAATCAATTTTTTTTTCTATCCAACAGATGATACAATTGCTTCGCGAAAAAAGTACGACGCGTCTCATTTGCGATATCAGATGTAAATTTGTGTATAATTTTCTCGCAAATGGCTTGTCGCAAGCATCTCAGCCTTCGTTAATGCCAAGTTAATTAACGTTGTCGATCAATTGATTAAACAAGGGTGGTCTCATTTGGGCGCGAGACACATTTATCATCTTTACCGTAATATTTATCGGAAGGGACACGAATAACGAGACGGCGGTGGGCCTGTGTATAACGAGCGTATACCGCCGCGAGGCGGTACGACCCTCGGGGATGCTTGAGCGGCGATTAATCGTTAAAAATTGCGGTCTATCTTGATCCTCGATCGAAATGTGCGGCGCGCATGCGAGCGACCGTATTAACATACGGCATTAGATATTCCGCATGCGAAGCTCGCGCTTACAGTGAGCGCGCGCGGTATTCGCACAGCTTTACTTGGATTTCTACAGTAATTACACGCGCATAATG
Organism: Solenopsis fugax; assembly: GCA_003595255.1. Lineage (NCBI taxonomy): Eukaryota > Metazoa > Arthropoda > Insecta > Hymenoptera > Formicidae > Solenopsis > Solenopsis fugax. The sequence goes on along the minus strand of QKQZ01001014.1, from coordinate 523 downwards.
GGCACCCTCGCGCGCCGTCGATACGGTTAGTGCGAAAGCTCAGATTGCGTTCGGGACAAATGGCATTGAACGATAACGATAGTGACGATAACGCCGTGTTTAAAAGTGCATAGGATATACGTTATATCATATAACGCACATTATATCATATACGTAATAAGTACACGGGAAGAATGGCATTGCTGAGATATCTAGATTAATAATTAAAAAATTTTAATAGATACAGATCTGAAAGTAATTTTGCTGGACCATCAAAATAATTATGTAAGACAAGCATGACGAGCAATGCTACAAAAAAATTAGCTGAGCATCTTACATAACGGAATTATTTTCAGATTTGTATCTACCTAAATTTTTAGATATTTTAATAAAACCGTTTTTTCTGTGTATACACAGTAAAAAATTGTGCGTACATATGGGTCCATATGTTAAAATAATAAAAAATGTTTTCTTGTGTTATCACGTTTTGATTACTACTTCAATGTAAAATTAACATATCACTGATATGTTATTATTTTTATAA
>QKQZ01001012.1:0-14515 GCA_003595255.1 Solenopsis fugax | reverse complement strand
CCAGCTATGACCGTAAATAGGCAATCTAACTTTACCAACATTCAATTTATATTTAAAAATATTTAACAAAAAAAAGATTTTTTAATGGATCGTTAAAAAGATTAGACATTTTTACGGTTTCTTTTATACGTATAGTTTTCGAGGAAATGGAAGATAAATAAAATGTTCTTACTTGATCAACGAAGTTCGTGACGCTGAACGCCTTGCTAATTTCCGACATGAGGTTCTGCTCCTGAGTCTTCTCGACCTGCGCCCTCTCCACCTTCAACTTTTTGATACCGGGTATATCCTTGGTGCGCTTCAGTTCGGCGATTAGATCTGTCTTTTGCACGAAGAACGGCTCCGAGACTGGGATGCAATTTTATATAAATTTGTCCGCGCTTTTATTTTTAAACTTTATAGCGAAGTAATACGGCCGTATATACCATATATAAATTTCGTGTAGCGTGCGCAATAAATACAGTGAAACGATCTCACGGCGCTGATAATATACGATCGCTAATAAAACGTAGAATACCGTACATTATAAGAACTGGAGGCCACGGATAAGGTTGAAGTCTGAATTCTTATACTCGAGTTCCCGCAAAAGCGTTAAATTATATGTGCATGTGTGTCGCGGACTAACTTACCGTTAGTCATGGACACGCTGCGAGGAGGTGGAGCGGAGAATGTCTTGGTGGCGTTCATCTTCGTGCCAGTCCGTCGTAGCTGGATACTCGTGAGATCCTGGATGCTTATTGTGGCCAAGGGTTGGTGCGGGGAGCTCTTGGAGCTTTCGGTCTCGTTGCCGGTGCCGGTGCCGGTACCCGCGGCCTGATTTCGTGCTCGTTGCTGCAAGGGTGACAGGGGTGGTGGCGGGGGGCCCGTAGGAGATCCCTTGGTCTCCTCGTTGCTCCTTCGTGCCCCCTCTTCGTCGTCCACCTCCTCCTCTTCACCCTGCTCCGTATTCCGGCTCTGGATGTCCAAGTTGTCCACTGACCTGCGAGCGTGATTTTCGCGTTGTCATGCGAGCAGAAAATTTCGTAATGCCGCTACTCCAAGATAAATTTGTTTATTTGAATAAGATTTGTTTCATCTAGCAGAGAATCATGACATTTATTTGGAATCTGTTATATATGTATAAATATATGTTTTACATTAAGTTTATACACAGTAAAAAATTGTGCGTCCATATGTTAAAATTTTCTTGTGTTACCACGTTTTGATTACTACTTTAATGTAAAATTAACATACCACTGATATGTTATTATTTTTATAACATTTTCATGTGTTACATTTATGTCAACTTTATAAATTAACACTTTGTATATGTCTCTTAGAAATGGAATATTATTTTGAGTACTTTTAACACAATTATTTCAAATAATCAACATGTCTCAAAGTTAAATGTTCTATTAACATTTCCTATGAGTTATTGTAACTACTCTTCCATGTAGGTTTTAAATAATATATGTACATAATAACAAAAATAAATGTAAAGTATTGTGTCAATTACTTAACATTTTTAATTTGTCAATAAGCAACACAATGAATAAGAGTTATTTTAACTTAAAATTTAGAGTGGATTTTCTGGGACATGCAAAAAATGTTAAAATTAGCATTTTATTTTTTACTGTATATAAATACATTGATAAACATGTCGAACACAATGAATAAGAGTTATTTTAACTTAAAATTTAGAGTGGACTTTCTGCGACATGCAAAAAATGTTAAAATTAGCATTTTATTTTTTACTGTATATAAATACATTGATAAACATATCGAAAGATTTTAAACATTTCAGGATATATTAATGACTTAAATTGTTCGAGAAAGGTTTTTATTAAATCTTAATTAATTCGAAGAAAAATGCTAATAAAAAAGAGAGAAATGCTTTGTCATAAGTGTCTTAACCTCGGAAGAAGAACGTCAGTCATGTTAAATTGATTTCTCACGTTTCTGTAATCGGAATGTCATCAAACGCACACGTGAGTTTACGTTTCTCTGCATAGCTGAAAAAGGCTTTAACTGGCGGCACCTGTTATGTCAGCCGTAAAGCAAACTTTAGCGATAATCGTCGCGAAGATTGTCGATATTATTTCAAGTGCGTGAAAATTGAATTGATAAATCATAGCCGTAAATGTTAACGATAAATAACAGAATTAGATGTTCACTAAACTACTTTTCGTTCTATAAATTGCATGTAACGTGTTATAAAATGGTGCGCGCACGGTTTAAATAATCATATAAACACTATTAACGAAGCACTTGAAGTAGACTTTAAATCATCACTTTCTGAATAATTCTAAATAATTGAAGCACATAAAGCAATCCTGCTCTCTCGTTGTTCGCTTGTTTAGTCCATGCGTCCATTCCAGACATCTTCGAAACGCACTATATGCCTTGAATATTCATATCGTCATCAATTCGAAACTATTTTAATTAAACGAACAACGAACATTTGCCACTTGTAGGATCAATTGGCAATCGTGGATAATATGCTCTACACACGAAGGATCACGTAAACAGATAGAAGTAGTTACACCGTTGTGTGTAAGAGGAAGGATCACTGACCTCGCCTTCGACAGGCTGTTTTTAGCCGACACCTTGCAGATACTCTTCAGGTATTCGGACGGCTTGAGCAGAGTATTGGAGTCCGCATTGGCGAACTTTGGCGGTATGAACGGCAGCACCATGTGCCTGTTTACCAGGTGGGACGCCTGACTCGCTTTAATTTCGTCCGCGTCCACCGGCGCACTGGCGGGAGCCGGCACTTCCGGCTGTTGCGGATGCTCGCCGGAGGATGATGCGTCGGACTTGTTGGTCGCTGTTCCGAGACCGAGATCAGCAGCGTTAGAGAAAGAGAGAGACGGAGATAGACGGGGGAGATAGAGAAGGTGGAATAAATGTAAAAGAAGTAAGCCGAGAGGAGAGGGTTTCTCGTTATATCCTCTAGCATTGGATGACGGTCGTTATCGAGGGGCAAGTGAAATCTAGGTAAGTATATTATATGCCCGGTGAGCGCCATGGTCTAGTAAGTGAGGCCACCTCCGCTGAGCATGATCCGCTAACAGTTTAATTAACGGCCGAAGTATACGCGCGTGCAGCCCAAATTGAGATCGCGATGTGAGGGGGAGGGCCTTCCCTTCCTCTCCTCTCCTCTCCCTGCGCCATCGTCTGCGATCGTGAGTCAGACCAATTAAACGCGGCTGATTAACATCTGCGAATTAATTTCGTACGATTCTAACTGTCGGTCGTCGTAGTCGATTCAGCTAATTGTTTTAATGTTCGTATCGAAAAATCGGGATGCACGAAAATGTAAGCGTAATTCGCACGAGCGTAACACGGCCGTCCGAGCGCCGAGGCAATTACTGCAGCAAGATAAAAAATACAGCAGATTTATGAATTGTATATAATAGAGTTATCGTATTTCCTGGTAGCCCGATAAAGACCACAACGAGCTCAGAATTTATCCCTCTCTCCGACAAAAATTAATTACAGCGGAGATAATTAAATTATGGAAGCATTTAAACGTCCGAGACAAAACTCCGAATCTCGCGAGGTAATTTCGCAAGTAGTTATTAAGACAGATCGACTCGTTAAAGGTAAAAATCTGTCGAGGAAGTAATTGAGAGTACAACGGTCTCCGTATTGACCGGTAGTCGTAAAACATCGACCGATCATAAAATCGTTCATGCGCAACGCGATCTCTTTTCGCGATTGTTATGAATAATGTTAAAAATTACGGTTGTTATGTACATTAAGAGGATGTCCTCATATCCGACGCGAAGTAATTTAAGAGATAATAATTTATATGAACGCGATCGCCTTTAGTGTGCGTCCGTAAATAACGGATTTTTCTTCGATCCGAGATCTTTCGAAACTGTAAATAAAGGAGAACGCCCGAATGCGTTTTTCGCAACAAACACGTGTGGAAAATGTCAGGTGAAGGTGCGTGCACGAATTTCTGTTCGAAGTCGAGCTGCAACTTTCACGTTCGCGGCAATTTTGCAAGGGAGCGAAAGGGCGTCGAAGAGGACGTCATGCGCAATTTCTTACCGAAGGACTCGATCCTTCCGTCCTGGCCGCTTCCTCGCGCATCTTTCTTGTCGGCGTCTGTGTTTGGTTTTGGGTTCACCAGGACGACCACCACGTCGTCGTCCGGCGGCGGCGGCGGTGGCGGTGGCGGTGGTTTCGAAAGACTGGAGAATAAAAATCTTGATTCCGATGTGATGATTGCGAAAAATATTATGTAAATAATATAAATGTTTAAAAAAATTACACACTGTTGATAAATTAATATCATGAGAAGATTAAATAATATTCAAGAATATTGATTTTATATATACATATTCGTTATTTGAGCGCGAATGATAAACTTTAATCCACGAATTTTCATGTAAAAAATAAATAATCCTTTTAACGAAGAGATTTTTCTTCCGAAGCAAAATTACAGAAAATTGGTGAAGGTGAATTTTTTCATTCCGTATAAAGACAGGTGAAAGTAGTATTATTATAGTAACCGATTGCGGCATCTGATAAAAATAAATAATAGCAAGTAATAAAAATCTCGTCTATTAGATAATTAAGAGATTAGATAACATTTGTCAATTTTATGAAGACAAGTGAAGGTAAGAACCGTGGAGAACAATCACAGTAATAGATACGTTCACCTAATTGCAAACAATGATAGTAAATGAAAACGAGTGAAAACATGTGGAAAGTTAAACAGTTGCAAGCAATAAAATTGCTGGAGGTGCGTCTATCTTATTTCAAAAGCAATTTCTTCATTTAAAGATACTTTCAGAGCTTTTTTAATCTAATTTTATTGTTCCTACGATTAATGCGACTCGACTTAATAGTCCATTCACTCGTCTTTGAACGAATCGTACGATTCGAATGGTCGTTACGATTATTCACGTTCGTTTTATCGATATATTAACGGGTGAAGACGATTGCCGGCAAGAGAACGGCCATCCCACGTCTTTTCAGCACGGCATATCTCATTCGCATGATATCTCAAAGGAAAACGGACGGCAAAGTTGATGGGCAAAAGGAATGATGCGAATCGAATCACGCGAAGTAAGCGAGCAGCTCCGCCGCTCGATCGACTTTCGATCGAGCTTTCTTTTATTGGCGCGGTTTTAACCTAAGTCTCGATCCGGTATCGATTCGCCCTACTTACCTAGGTCCGCCGTTGCCATTTGCACGGATCTCCTTTTCACTTTCCACCTGTACGCCGGACGAGTCCTTCCTCTCTGTGAACCGAAACAGAATCGTATATCGATCGGTTGCAGCTGTTCGCGTCATTGAATTGATTCGCAGAATAGCCAGAACAATGCTCTGTCGCTTTTTGCGAAAAATTGTCAGCGTCGATTTGCGTCATATTAATTTGACGAGTTGAAGACAAATTGTTTCTAACTCCATTACTCATCATTTATGGAGACACAATCACAATGTAGCAATAATAAAGACAAACAAACGCACACACTGAAAAAAAGTCTGGTTATAACTACCAAATGTATAGTGAAATAGTATCAATGAAATATTTTATCAATATAACCAAAAATAATTTTATTTTACTAAATGTTTAGTAACTTATACCAGATTTGATAATACTTACTAAACATTTAGTAAAATAAAATTATTTTTGGTTATATTGATAAAATATTTCATTGATACTATTTCACTATACATTTGGTAGTTATAACCAGACTTTTTTTCAGTGCACTAGGCAGAAGAAGTTCTTTCTTTGTTTTCTGCCTCGTAAACTGTCTTTATGAATAACATATTGTACATAATTTTTTATCTCCTCTTGGCGAACTATAATAATTTCTTTTTTCTTACACGATGAATTATTTCACACGTAAAAGTTGAAAGGATATTTACTGGTTATTTAATGTCGTGATTAATAATTGTATGATGACTCGTTACGATACATAATTTTTTATACGCGATATATTCTTTGATCACAATCACTGTGGCCATCTTGTAGATATTTCCGGTTACTTTCGACATACCGTGTAGCGATTCCGCGTTTGTCTTAGTCCCCGACTTGCCGATCCGTTCGTTGCTGCTGTGTCGCGATAAGGACGGAGTAGACGTCGTCGAGGAGAGGCCGTGGACCTCGCTGCTCATGTTCGAGGATTCGCTGGCGCTGCTGGATCGACTGTATCGCCTGTCAGTTTTTCGAGAACGACTGAAACGTCAGAGACGGTCTATCGATGTTTCGCGAATCCACGAATCGGGAATTAACTTTTTAATCTACTCGCGATTAAATATACCTGATGCGCGCACGCTTATCTGCGAGATAATAATGATACGATGCTGTTCTCCAAGCACATCGTTCAGGAACAGTCATCTCTTAATGATTGTAGAGTCAATTTTGATCGTAATACGGTTTCACGCCGTTCGAAGTGCATCGAGTTTGCTTACCTTCGTGGTCGCTTTTATAGTGTCTGATACCGTGTTGTGCTGCGCTCATCAAAGTTCTTTTCTTACAAGCTTGACACGCGATTCGTGGTATTGCGCGCGTGAACGACTTCAACAATATCTCTACTCAAATTAACAAAATTATACTTGCTTCGACAGACAAATTTTTGACACGTGACAACTTTTAAAAAATAAAACGTCTAATACACTGAGAGAAATCGTTTGATATAGTGATTAAATGAATTTTATAGTACCAAAAACTTTGTTACATTTAATCAAAAAACCAAAAACTTTTTGTAATTTGTTGTATGAAAATAATTATTTGGTTAAGACTACAAATTGTTTGGTCAAAACAACTATATATTTAATAACTATCACTATAAAATTCATTTGATCACTAATCAACCAAACTGTGGTTGATTTTACAAAACATTTCTCTCAGTGTAATTAATACGCGATCCATATCTTCTTTGAAAAGTTTCTTTTACATTATTACTTTTATATTATCTCAATGTCCCTTTACATTTTACAATGCACGTTTCTTTTTAAATTGAAATTAATTCTTCCAATTTTAGGAGATCAGGTCAAATGTTTTCGACTGAACGCTCTGATATAATTTCACTTGCGGTGAATTTGCTCGAATCGTGTTACCTGCTGTCGGAGGTATTGTCCGCCGGCTTTTTACGCGATGACGAGCTTACGCTGCTCGTTTCCTCCTGCCTCACGCAGATCTGCTCGTAAGCATGATCCGAGGACTCCCTTGCGATCTCGGAGCGCGCCGCATGTCCATTGCCGGGATGCGGCCTGCCGACGAATCCGCCGTTGTTGATGTGCACGTCCACTTTCACTGAAAGCCAAAGCCTCGCTCGGAATATCACGCATCGCACACGAGAAAACTGCCTTCCACGCGAAAACATCACGCTCGAGAAGTTTTCTATAAAATACTTTAGCAAAGCTCAAAACTACGATTCGCAAAAGTCGCTGCAGTCGATTGCTTTACAGAGACTGCAACCTCGATAGCGATCCCAAATTTTTATGAAATAAAAATTATAAAATTGTTTTTTTTTATTTTACAAATAATTAAAGATGAGCCCTTGGATCTTTGTGTTGATATTTCTTGTATGACTTTATATAAATGTTTTCAAGTTTATCAAACTGCGCGCCAAATAAATTTTCGGTCTTGAAACACACACACTGAAAAAAAAGACTAGTTATAACTATCAAATGTATAGTGAAATAGTATCAATTAAATATTTGGTCAATGTAACCAAAAATAATTTTACTTTTTTAAATATTTAGTAACTTATACCAGATTTGATAATACTTACTAAACATTTAGTAAAATAAAATTATTTTTGGTTCTATTGACAAAATATTTAATTGATACTATTTCACTATACATTTAGTAGTTATAATCAGACTTTTTTTCAGTGCGCTGAGAGAAATGTTTGGTGTGGTTTGGTTGAATAGTGAATAAATGAATTGTATAGTTATAATTATCAAATATATAGTTGTTTTGACCAAACAATTTGTAACCTTAACCAAACAATTATTTTCATATAACAAATTACAAAAAGTTTTGTTAAATGCAACTAATTAAATTTTGGTTGATCTTACCAAATGATTTCTCTCAGTGCACAGTGTGTTTCTAAGTTGAACAAGAATAGTAATATCATAATATTAAATTGGTAATCGATTTAATAATGATGCTAACAAGCATCTATTATGGCAGTGATGCTAATGAGAATCCTCTTCTCCCAAATACTGTACAGAATTTGTTACGAAAAATATCTAAAAATATCTCAGGGATCCAAGCTGGATGACTTATCCAATTGACCAGATACGTGATATTTATCGTAACAGCTGGTAATGTTTAGAAGAACGCGTGTTAAAGACGCGTGTAATAAATGATAATAGAAGAATATAGACTTGTGAAAGCACAATTAATTAATTAATTGAACTTTATTCGATCACAAGCTGGATATTGTTTTAATTCTCGCGCACCATCTTTTATGCGTTTTGCTGGATCTCGTTCGATCCGTTGATCGTAGTTTTTATTGCTCTTATTCATTAAGAGCCGCTGCACTGTAACGGCTTAACGGTATCCGCGGTAAATCGCGCGCGAGTCTTTAACCCGGTTTCGCGGAACGCGCGTGTTGTTCGCGACGTGTGTGGCTTTTTTCGCTTCCCTGACAATTACCCCAAGTATCTCTCTTTCTTCGAGATCAGTCTCGCAGCATTCTATCGTGCACTACTCATATCGTAAAACGAACGAAACTTATTGCTTGCAAAATCAAACGAAAATGAGAAGGACATTTACTATTTATGTTCACATGTCTCACAAGACGTTAACTTACGTGCGATTTTTATTTTTAATTATTAATCATTAATTAAACTTTGCTGAAAAACCTATATACCTTAATCTCTTAGAAATTTGATGCTAATTGATATATTAATGATATATGAAATTCAAACAATGAAAGCAGAATTTTATTTGCTCGATTTTTAAAACTCTGTAAATATGGAAAAGAGACAGAAAAACTGAACAACGATATCGAATATTGGATGCGAATTCAGGCTGGCCTGGAGCCACAGCGATTGTTGAGAACCGACAGAGTAAACAGGGTGTCCCAGAATTATCGTTTCGACTTACTTCAACAATAAGTAATTTAATTGATGGAATTTTCTTTTTTAAATTCGAGCAACACGGTATTTCTTTTCAATTCAATAGAAAGATTTTACTTTCATATTTAATACTTTGAATAACCAAGCTTTGAGTTAAAATCCTATTAGTCTGATTAACATTTGTTTCATTTACGAAACAATGTGAATTCGATGACTTGACATAAATTCAAATAATTTGTCGTTTGGTTAAGGCCCCTTCACTTTCGACGATTATCGACAGGATACTTTCTGGACACCGTGTATAGCGCGCATTATAATGTAGCGATGAAATATCTGGGACGTGCTACTTACCAGTCAGAGTCTCGTCTTTCCTCTCCGGCATATGGCGCTGCTCCGCCGCGACGCCGTTCCGCGGCTTCTCGGCGTCGCCGAACAGCCGTGTGATCCTGGTGTAGACGAGATCGTGCGGGCTGTGCAAGTAGAAGGACTCGGCCGCGTCCTTGGGTTTGGGCGGATCGCCGATGTACGCACTCATGGGATTTATGTAGATACCGTCCCGTGGCCGAGAGCCCGGCGGATGCAGGAAGAACGGCTCTTGGAACATGCCGCAGCCGCGTAACGAGCACTACGACGCGTTTAAGTGACGTTCTTAGCATTCGAAAATGAACAAAAAGAGAAACAAAAAAACTGTGCCCTTTTAAAATTTATTTTAGTAGCAAGAAATATTTCTTGGCAATTAGGATTTTATGGAGTGACTTTTCGTTACGATATCGAGTGTGCAGAGTGTCCGTAGTTAATACAACCGAAAAAGAGGATAATTCTACATGAAAAAATGAGTCGAAGACGTAGAATAAAATTGTTTCGTGCGTCATTTTTGAGATTATTGGAAATTGATATTTTGACATGAAATATAAAATATGTTTCATAAACTATTCTTATATTCATTCTATGATAATTGCATCTTAATATTTTTATGCACATAACGAAATAAATCAAATGATGCAAGGTAAAACATTGTTGCTTTAAAAGAATTATATAATATACAGTGTGCAAATATATACTTTTTTTAAGGCAACGAAATATTTTGTATTTCTAGTAAAAATATATGTTAAATTGCCAATTATCTCAAAATAACGCGTCATATAAAAACATTTTATTCTACGTTTTCGATTTATTTTGTTTTCTAAAATCACCTGACTAATTGATGGTACAATCTTCGCAGTTATAGTACATTTTACAATAAATTTTCGAAAATAAATTGTTAACACAAAGAAATCTTTTAAACCTTGTTCATTCAGCTAGAATCCAGCTAGAATCCAGAAGCAAAACCTGTTTTAACATTTTGAGAGACAGAAACAAAAGCTACACTGAAAAAAAAATCTGGTTATAATTACCAAATATATAGTGAAATAGTATCAATTAAATATTTTATCAATATAACCAAAAATAATTTTATTTTACTAAATGTTTAGTAAGTATTATCAAATCTGGTATAAGTTACTAAACATTTAGTAAAATAAAATTATTTTTGATTATATTGATAAAATATTTCATTGATACTATTTTACTATACATTTGGTAGATATATCCAGATATATTTTTTTCAGTGTATCAATTAAGGGAACATTTGATTGTATCTATGATGCTTTTCTCTTTTGGAAAAGGTAGTTTAAGAATTCTATGCAGCTTTCTACTTTTTTTCCTAACTTGGTGTCTAATCGCTCACTATTTGAACACTTGGGTGAAGTCTAATCTTACCTTGTCGATGGAGCTCGCAACGCAGCTGCACGTGGTGGTGTCACTCATGTGGCCTGAGTAGTCCGACCCGGCACGATCCCTGGCCATCTTCGGGGTGACATTAGGAGTAGGAGGCTTGCCGGTCTCCTGCTGCATATCCAGACAAACGAAGCGATTAGAACCGTTTGCCGGCGATCGGCGTTTACCTTCAGATCCATTAGATCGAAGTGATCCTGATTCTAGACGTGGAACCTGTCGCGGAAGCGATCACCTCTTCCTTATTGAGCGAGCAATAGAAGCGCCTTTCTCTCTTTTTCTCCCTCACTCCTCTCTCGTTCTCTCTAGCGCGTTTCCTCGATGTACCGCAATCGATTGCATTTATCGAACGTCGTGTGTTCATGGATTTACGATAATCCCCGTTGCTTAATAGCGATTACCCACGATTGCGCAAAAGTCTGGGATTGACCTCGTTCGCGTTCGCCGGAAAAGTTCGTTTCGCGGGGAAGGAGAAAAACGCCGATGCGATTGGGCGAATATTGCAAGAACGCTACTATTGTTGCGGGAGGATGCGGTTATTTAGATGTGTAACCTTGCATATGTAAGCGGTTCGTAATAAGAAAGTGGAAGCGCGCAGGTTGTGATTAACGCTTCTATATAATTTGTACAAAGATTAAGCAAAGAAATTTCTTTCTTTATTGAGCAAATACGGAATAGATAATAAAATTTAGGATCTGAATGACAAAAATGATAAACATGAAAAAAAATCAATATTATCGTTTATCTTGCTTAAATCCGAAAAAAATTAAATCTTTTATATAATAAAATTAATTTACATTGAGCTTAAGAAAAAACATATTTGTCTTATCAATTACTGGTCGTCAAACCTCAACTCAATTTAACACAGATAAATAAATTAAACAAAATGAATGATGTTCTGCAATTTAAGAAATAAAGCGATACGGAGAGATTGTGAAAGGAAAGTTAATTGAAAGTTAATTGCGGTTTCGCGCAACATCGATAAAATATATAATATTATTCCGCATTAATCTGTTTCAACGTGATTAAAAAATAAAACAATTATAATGATTCGTGCGAAGCGGTGGCGGACGTTGACATCTTATCGATCACTCGATCGACGAAGAAAAAGCAAATTGAATCTGAATGATCCGAAACGTAGTGGACGGGCGGAGCAACTTTAATTCGCCAGTCGAAAAACTGGATTATTTTACGTTTTGTTAAACTGGTAACCTGCTGACACGCTGATTAGATTATACCGTACGCTACCGGACTCGTAATTCCCTTTCTGCGTAATTCCATGTACGCGTGGAAATTGCGCGCCGCTGCTTCTCAGTCACTCTCATTTCATTGAGGTGAAACTGCATGTCAGTACAGCGCAAGATACAGTATTCAGATATCTGATTAAGTCGACGTACGTGACAAAAAAATGTAAGTGACAAAAAGAGAGAGAAGAATGTTTTGAAATATCCTTTCGTGCAAAATGAATAAAATTATTCGTCGTAAATAAAAAGATATAAAATCAATGTGTTGATTAAAAGTAAAGTTATTAAATACGATTTTTTATTTAGATATTTAGCGTCGTTTATTCAATTAGCGTCAATTAATTAACATTACAATTAAAGATGTTCGCATTTACAATATAATTGATAAAAAATTGGTATTATACTGAAGTTTATTACGCTGAAATATTTCATTTCGGAAGATATGTTAAACAGAAAAAAAATGGACGAGTGATCAGCGAAGTAGTTCTTCTTGCTTTACCGAGCAAGAGTCCCGGCGTTGCGGAAATACACTTGTACGTCGTACCAGTTGTTATGCAAATTCGTACGCGATGTGCTTGGCCTGTGGCGTAATTGGGTCGCATGATGAAAGAAGGAAGCGAAAGAAGAGCGCGCGATCGCGTAAGAGGAGATTTAGTCTCTGCGAAGCGATAAAAGTGACAAATCTACGTCGCTGGCCACGCGGGAAAGTGGTATTTAGATGATGGCCACACGCATTCTAATTTTCGTGCCGGTCGAGAGGAGAAATTCGCGCCGCGAGATCTCTCCTCATCGTCCTCGTGTCTAAATGCGGATCGATCAACCTCTCACGATTACTACACTGAGAGAAAAAATTGTAGTAGTGGTAATTATAAGGGGACAACAATACAAATTTTGTTCATATAATTGTAATATATAGTTAAGTGAACTATATTGTAGTTATTGCAACTAAGTTAATGGTTAAGAAAACTAATAAAAAATAGTAGTATACTATATAATATAGTAATTACAACTATTTTTTATTAGTTTTCTTAATCATAAACTTAGTTGTCATAATTATAATATAGGTTCACTTAACTATATATATTATAATTATATTAACAAAATTTGTATTGTTGTCCCCTTATAGTTGCCACCACTACAATTTTTTCTTTCAATGTACCCTACCAATCGTCAATTTATACTGTAAATTTATCCAATTTTTTTCTTACTAAAAAATTTTTTCCTCTTTATTTAGATTTTTTTTATTCTTTAGAAATATACATTTCGTCTTTCCCTCGTCAAAATTGACAGGAGAAAACGCAACTGTGATTTCACAGTCTGCTGCATTCTTATTGACTTCTCGATCGGAGTATTGCGTGAGCCTGGGTGGTATTTCGGATCATTACGAAGGTATGAAAATGTATCGTGACAGAAAGAAATGACAGATAGCCGCAACAGCGCGATGTCACTGGTCCGTGATGGGCACCATCCCGGAAAAAATGCCCGTCCACGCGAATCCTTTCCCCATGACGTGTATTCCGTTGCGATACGCGCCAACGACACGCTTTCCGCTCAACCGGGTGAAGGCCGAAAAGCGACAAAGAGAGGAACAAAAATGTATTTATTACAGCGCGTCAAGCGGACTTTTATTCGGATTTTTATTTAGTAGAATTCCTCGTGTAAGTGAAACGAAATAATAGTGCGCCTTCAACTTCGTAAGTGGCGTCTTCAGGCTTTAACGAAGTGTTGGGCAATTATGGCAATGAACTCTGCGCATTGGTGTGCGATCACGCGAGGATCTCCTCTCCTTGATGTCGATCAAAATCGCCGCTGACGTACTGTTTTTAATAGCCGGTTCACTGCCCACCGTAATTACGAATAACGCTTGGCGCATCTCGCTTCCGACTAAGCAGCTTCCTCCCGCTATATCGCACATTTTTTACGGTAAATCGAAATATTAGTGTGAGCAAATTCGTGCGAGCAAACATTAGAAAGCCGTGGATTTGTAGCCGTTACATTTTTATTATCGGATCGGTGATTTTAGACACGCATCAAGTTAAATGTATCGGTACTCGAGAAAGTCGACAAAAACTTCCTCCTTCTAATTTCACTTGAAAATGGATTTAATGTGGATTTTAGCTTTTACTATTCTTACTATCAAAATCAGCAGATAAACAATTGAAAATAAAGTGCTGAGAAATATTTTTAAATACCTGAAAAAAATAATTTTTCAAAATACAAAAATAANAAATATTCGACCGATGATGTAAATACAATTTAAACGAGAGAATGCCTTCTACGGTCTTAGCTAGATCTTCGTGCTTTTCTATTTTTATTTGTGTGATTTTATATACTCATTCAAATTCATGAAACTGCGCGTCGAATTACTTTTTCAGACATGACACAGCTCTAAGTTAATTAGTAATTCGGCGCGCAGTTTCGTGAATTTGAATGAGTATATAAAATCACACAAATAAAAATAG
>QKQZ01001004.1:0-74575 GCA_003595255.1 Solenopsis fugax | reverse complement strand
ATATATAGGGTATCTCGTTCAGTAGAACGAATCGAATAAAGAGTGAGTTGTGATAACTTTGCCCAACGGAACCTCCGCGTGAGGTTCGCGAGCTTCACGTTGGATTTCATCGGGTTCTACATATTAAAAAAGAAGAGCATACGTGTCGCGTGCGGGACTCACCATTAAGCAGCAGCCTGTGGGGGTTGCGACGAACACCATACGGTCTCGTTCTCCAAGCAGCCACGCGACCACAGACCGTGGGAGGGTCGTTGCGCTCCGCTGGATCGTGAAAGCACCCCATTGGAGTAAAACACAGTGCACTCCGGGTGCATCCTGGGCCACCTCGAGGTCCCGCGAACGTTTATCGTGCCTCCTCGTCCACGGCGTGCTCCTGCAAATAACGAGAGAACGAATAACTGAAGAGGTGAAAATAAAAGTTTCGCAGTACTTTTTACTTCAGTCTCTCTTCGCGTCCGCTGGTTTCGGCGAATGTTTTACAAACTTTGTTGAGTGAAAAAAGTGAAGAAAACATGAGCGCGTTCAAGAGGTATCAGAGCAAGGTGTTTTGGGGTCAAATGGCCTCGCACGACCTGCAGGACGATTGTTTTGCTGGAAGAAACGATCCTCCGCGTTATTCTTTTAACGATCATGTCCGTGAAAAGGAGGAGGACAAAGAAGAAAAAGAAGAAGAAAATTCGACCAAGTCGGAAAACGACACCGATACGAATATTACTGCAATACACGTGTGTAATCAAAGCGAGGAAAATACAAAACAAAACATGTCTCGGATTTCGTTGATATGCGACGAAAGTTTAACCTGTCACGGGTACGTAAAATAATGATTAATTCACCGCCAAACGCGATTGTCAAATAATATGAATTTTAGTACTTCTTTATCTTCTTTAAAAAAAATACTTCTAAATTATTTTTAGGTATCCTCACTATTAGTTTCGAATATTAAAAGTAAATAATTCAAGATAGAGTCATTCTTCAATTTATTATAAAAAGTTATTATACACCAGGAAAAAAATGTTGTACCTTCAGCAAAAGCTATTTATTTGAGGCATTTTTTTAACAGCAGCCAAATGTTTTCTTATGTAACAAAAAATTTAGTTGCTTCTGCGAAATAAATAAATCATGTAAAAAAATATTTATACTAATTAAATAATTTTGTTCGGCACATTTTAATTTTAATTATTTATTTGTTGTAATACAACAAATTTTCCCAGTGTAAAAAGAAACAATATAACATTTTTCCTAGTGTAGAAAGAAATTCAGAGTGTATTAAATCGTTACTGTGTTCACTAATACTGATAATATTTGAATATTATCAAAATGATATTTGAATATCCAGAATGACAGTGGAGGAGACGGATAAAGGGGAAGAGAAGCGCGAGATAAGAAACAGATCCTACAGCCCTTTAAGTCAAGATTTCAAGAGCCAGGACTCCGGATTCTCCGACTCCGAGAGATCGGATTGTTCGGAGACTTACGAAAACGCGACTCCGAGGAGGAAATTGAGGAGGAAACGAGTAAGACGTAGGATTCAGCCGGCTTCCCCGTGGCTGGAGGAAGAATCTCCCCCGATGCCGACGCATACGTCCACGCCGAAGGATTCCAGGATATTCGCGAGGAATCGTTTCGGAAAGCACTCCGCGAGAAGTCTGTCGCGGGAACGGAGGTGAGCAAATTATTATCCTACTTAATTTAGAAAAAGCTTAAACTTATTGATAAAGAAAGAACGGCTGAAGTAAACACTCAAAAAAATGTTTTGCTAATATAGGTAGATTTCTAGTGTCACAACAAAAATTTATCGCTACACTAAGAAAATAAAGTTGTTAAAAAACTAAAATATTTAGTCCGATACGTTCAACTAAATAATGAGTTGATTTAGTTAATTCTTGATTAAAAAATGTTAATGATTGACATGAGTGAACTATATACTTTTTGTGCAATTAAATAATTGTTGAATCAACCCAATGTTTAGTTGAACATATTGGACTAAATATTTTAGTTCTTCAAATTTTTTCGCAGTATATTTTTTGTATCTGTTAAAATATTCTTTGTCACATATAGAATTTAAAACGAAACAGTTTAACAATATTTTCTAGAAAATTTAGATCTCGCTCATTGCCAATTATAATCAAATTTTATAACAATTTTGTGCAATAAAAAAATGATGGCTGTACTTGCAAGACTTATTTTTTTAGTGAATAGCAACAGGTGTGCCACGTTTCAAGCATCGTTTAGCACGTTTCTGACTCAGAAAATATGATTAATCGGGTCTGACTCAACGCGTGTCGATATAGTTCCTCGAAAAGAGGAACGCACTATCGATAACGATATTAATAACTTTTAACTTTTGAAATTGTATCGCAACCGAGGGCCGGGATGAATGTCCGAGGGATCGTCGCGATAAGATTGGAGAAATGAGCCAATCGGTAGGAATGCGACACGTAAGGCAATTTCGTCGCTTGTCCGCGTTCTGTACTCAATTCCTTTCGAATAATAAACAGAATAAACGTGCGTAGAACGCGCGTGGATCGTATCGCACGGTTTTAATATTGTGTCGTAAGCAGTGACGCATGCCCGAGAATCGGGAGCCTTTCCTCGCGCGGGTGTCATAATACACGAGAGAGAGAGAAAGATGCGCCGGCCTCGAATGGATGATTATCAGTCCTCGGCCTGTAAAGGTGCCTGGGCTTATCGCCGAGTCATTGTATGCGTATCACGCCCTCGTGTGCACAGTTAACCGACTTATTACGGCACGTAACGAGGATAGGATTTTCGAGGTCTCGTACAATGACTTCAAAGGAATTAACGATTCGAAACGGTTAATAAATAAAATACTCGCGCGATTACGCGGAGTCAGACAGAGCGGTCATTAGATTGCGCATTATTGTCCGCTGATTAAAGAGCATCGGCGATTGTACGTACACGCAGAAAAATTCAATTTCTATTGCTAAGAAAAGCATTTACTCAATTTACTTTTTTACTTTTCGTAAGTAACGATTATCTTTAACAAAGAATATTTTCTTGATAATTTAAAAAAATGTTCATTATTGTATACTGAAAAAAAATAATTTATTCTCTTTCAAAGAACATTATAAAATTGTATCGAAGAAAAGTCAGAATAATAAACAAATTGAATTTTTATTTTAACATAATATTTCTTATTAAAATATTACTAGAATTCATATATATTTTAAATAAATGTGATGCTTATCATAAACTTATGATATAGATTTGCGAATATACGCTTATGGAATATTTGAAATAAATAATATTTATTTAATTCAAATGTATATTTTTTATGTATATACTGAAACTTATATTAAGTAAATGTTAGTTATTTCAAGAGTAAATAATATTTGTATTTTAAGATTATTGTGTTAAAAAAATATTCTTTGCAAAGATAACTTATTTAAAAGAAGAAAACAAAAATTGAGTAATAGTTTTTCATAGCACAAGAATAACATTTTTTTCTGTGTTGTTCATCATTAAACGATCATCATGTAAATCAAAAATGCATATCGTTGCACATACAACTAAATTTGAATCTCTAGCAAGACGCGACGCGAACAAGATGAAAGAATAATGTAGAATATTTGACTCTTTTGTATCGGGTATTTTGGCATATGTATTCCGATCCTATCCTTTGTTTTCTGCACAAGATCCGCTTTAGGCGATATATAGAGTGATAGAATTCTCTCTACTTATAGCTATGGTGACCATATTTTCTTGTTATTAGAGAAAATAAAGGACAAAAATTTTAGAGGTTTGTTTCTACATGTTATTCCAATTTCCAAATTAATTTATGACTGTCAGGAATTTGCGTATAACAAAATTTTCTTTAATATCAAAATGAGACACTGCAAATTTTTTGAAACTGATTTGAAACTGGTTGGAATAAAACCTTGATTTAAATTTAAAATAGATTTAAAATAATAAAAAATAAAAACGGATCTAATATGAATAATTTTAAGAAAAAAATAAAATATTAAATTAAATTATACTGCATGTAACTAAATTTATTATCCCCGTAAAAATTCACTCATTAGTACATTAGATATTGGAGCGCTAATTAGAAAATAATTTCCCGTAATGTTTATTTTAAAACTGTTAATTAAAATAAAGGAGAATATTGAATTAAAAGAAAAAAAAAATAAACCTAAGTGATAGCTACCTGAAATAAAGAACGCTATTTATAGCTTTGTGCACCATAATAAAATCTTATCACGAATTACATATCGTCTGAAGCGCGTCTCTATCTCTAGTATTCCATTGGGTGTCAAATTCGTCATGAGGCCGGGATATCAATTACCGGATTTCCTTGTACGGCCGTGCTTTTCTGTTCGTCACCGTGTACATTCGTGCCGTACGTGAGTCAATGCGACGTGCCGCACGACGAGAATACGTAAATGAATGAGCCGCGAGACTGGGCCCTCCAGCGGCCAACGAGGTTTGAGTCAACCGCGCGGGGCCGTACTTTCGGTGCGCGACAGCGAATCTACGAGAAATTCAGCTCCAGCGTGCACCGGCGGCGTGCAGGTGGACGCATTACAATACAGCGCAAAGGAACCCGAGATTAGTCATCGCGTGCGCGGGGAAAAGGAGTGTGTTCTTTGCTGCGGTTCGATTAGTCAGCTCTTACGTTCCATTAATCGCTCCTAGCGTTTCCGTCCGCCCGGAAAAAAAATCACGGTCGGCATCCGAGTACGCTGCATCGCGATGCGTCTCGCAGTAATAGGATGACAATAATCGTGTCGAGGTCTGCGTCGATTCACTATGGCTCGTTTAAGGTATAGCGTATAATTTAAGGGTGACGGAAAGCCGCTCAAATAAAATTAAATTTCAAGATTAAGATACAAAAACTTCATCTAATGAAACATCTGGAAAAATAACGTCTATTTTAATTGGCATCCGAGTGATATTTAAAAATAATTTCTTTATTTCTATACTAATTTTTTTTTTACACTTACCAAACGTGTTCTCCTCCAGGGCTGACGAGAAGCGAGACGACGCATCGAAAGTACCCGCCATCGTTTCGTTGGCAGAAGAGAGCCTGTGCGATTTTCTGTACGCATCCGAGCCGCCGGAAGACAGCATTCAGCCGTCAATAACGAAATCGCGGACTTCCACAGACAGTGCGGACGCGATCGCCGCCGGCAGGGACGTGTTGAACTCCAGAAATTATCGTCAATCGTCGTCCATGAGAGCATGGCTGACCGATCTCGCTACGGTGACCGAGAACGAGTGCGGCAGCACGCTTCAGAGCAAGAATCTGCCGCGTGGAGTCCGAGCGATGTCCGGAGAGGTTCACGTACGAGATCTGAAGAAGTTGTCTTCCGCAGCCACCGCTGCCGCGAGCAAACTTCTAGTCAGCGCGGAACACTTCGAACAACATTATCGGAGCATCGTGGAGTAAGCCTATTTTCCTTAATCTTCCAAATAACATCGGAGTATATGGATATCTTTGTTATCCCGAACTCGTTGCGTTCGATCAGAATTAGATAATTTTTAATTATGTATGGAATCCACGGTTAACTGTAAGATAAAATAATTACAAATGAAATCGCTGATATTATTTAAAAGTAAACTTTAAATAATTAATAGTTAACAATTAAAATTTAATAATAATTACATTGATCGTCACGCAGGAAAATAACTCAGCTGGAAGGCGGCAGATTCGAAATGGAGCTCCTTCGCAATATAGAGGAGGCCGCATTCTCGGTTCTCTCTCAATTGGGTGCGCCTCCTCCTCGCAGGATACAGCAAGGTAGTCTGAGGAGCATCCTCGCGCAGTTGCAAAATATGAAGATGTACGTCGATAGCACAGTCGACACGCGCTTAGACTTTTACATCGAGGTTAGTCATATTATCTTCGTGGCTTATACTCATCGAAAGTAGTCGTAAATTAATGATACAAAAATCTCTCTTCAGAAAATAGTCCGAGGCCTCGAGGAAGCTCCACGAGAGGACAGTAGCGTGGCTAGAGGCGCTCTGGCAGCTCTGACGGCTCTAGGATTGTCGGATCCTCGCGCTGGAAGCAGTATAGCTCGATGCTCCGGCGTAAAGGCCCTCTTAACGTGTCTCGTCACTACCGGTCGAACGCCGGACGATCTCATCCCGCTCTCGTTACGCGCTCTGGCCAGCGCGTGCAATTCTGCGACAGCGATCGAATACTTCGGTCGAGAAGGTGGCCCCGAAATCCTAACGGATCTTTTAGGCGCGGAATCCTCCTCCGAGAAGGAGAAGACTGAAGCCACCGCCTTGGTGGTACAAATTACAGCGCCGTGGACCAATGCGCGGGGTCTACCGTATCTCGAACCCTTTGCGGACTCGCTGATTCCAGCATTAAATCAGGTGCTTGAGAACACCAACTGCGCACAGACCCTGCTGTTGGCTGCCGCGGCGCTGAATCAGTTGTCCAAGTCGACGATATGCGCTACAATTATACTGGAGGAGGATAGCGTGAGAAAGCTCTTGAGAAGCGTGAAGAAATCCCACGGTGGTAACGTGTGGCTGATGGAGCAGGTCGCCGCGTTAATCGGTGAACTGGCGCGGATTCCCGAGGGCCGATCGCATCTGGCGAAGGCGCGAGCTTCTGTGGCGTTGGTTTCTTTTCTTCGAATGAGGCCACCGGGTCTGGAAGACGCGTATCAACGACTGGAGATCACCGCGGCAGCCGCCTTGACTCGACTCTGCGTGGAGCCAGAGATCGCGAGACAAGTGGTCGCTGTCGGCGGAGGGGATTGTCTACCGGGATCATGTAGAATAAACGAGGCCCAAACAGATCAGAAAAAGGATGAGGAGGCGCAAGCAGAAGTAGGTTTGTTCAGATACACCAGATCATTGAGGCGAGCTTGCAAGAAGGCTGCGAAGCAGATCGGGATTGCGAAGGCCAAGGATCACAGCCCACTGGACTGAGGGAATTCTGGAAAGGGAAAAATTTGTTGTGATAATTCATACAATACTTAACGAGTGAGAGATGATTACGTATATAGTAAGAAAAGATGTAAACAAAGAGAACATGTAAATACATTTTATAATCGCGAACTATAATACAATACTTTATTACATTATAAAAAAGAGTAATGTGAGAGGGAAACAAAGTATTTTTGTTAAATATGTACAGATTTATATGTAACTTGACGCACTGTATCGTAATGATACGGTTGCGTACTGTAAAAATGTGAATGTTTTATTGTGTCATGTGTTAAAGAAATGTGCCATATAACACACATTTATTATTAAAAAAATATATATATGAATCAATATTAACCATTATCTAATTATTAATTGAATAATCCTAATTGGCTCCGTCCTTAAGTTGATTCTTATGAAAAATGTCTACGGTAGTCTCCAGGCACGGCCTTAATTCCAAATCGCACGAGCCAAGAACGAATTTGCCCTCCGGCGCTTTGAAATAGTCCAATCCACGCCCGATCTTTATTATCCATCCGTTATTCAATCTGAAACATGAAAAAAAGGGTAATTGATAGTGAAAGAAACTGAGGACAAATTTTCGCCAAACAATTGTAATCAGCCTTACTTGATCTGCCTGTCGTGCAATGTCTCGGAAAAAGAAAAGTCGAAGGAAATTTTGTGAGCCGCCAAACTGTCTTTCAGTTCAGCTAATCTCGAGATTTGTTGAGACTCATCTGGATCGTAAGTCGTCAGCAACGATATTTTTGACAACGCAGAGCACTTCTGAACCGCCAATTCGCACAATCTGACCAGGTTCTGGCACTGCGCAGAGAAACACAGAAATTAGAGCAATATTTCAAGTTAATTTGTATGCTATGCGAACGCGGCATACACTGAAAAAAAATTTATTTTAATACTTGCAATGAAATATTTACTCACAGTACATAAATATTTATTCAATAAAAAAATGATATTTAAATTACATTAGTGATTCTTGAACTAAATAAATAAATATTTATTTACATTTAGTAAATATATTATTGCATGTATTCAAACAAATGTTTATTAAAATTTAGTATTTTTTTCTCTCAGTGTATAATACCTGATGAAAGACTCGTATGTACGGATCTTCGATCTCGATGTGGGTGACGGTGCCGTCCAAGAATCTGCCGAAGACACTCGCGTAGCCGTGCCCCATCGACCCACTCTCGATTTTGGTCAACTCCCTGTACGTACCGGCCGATTTTCTCGTGCTGATCAGCGTCTTCATCTTCTCGGCTCTTGTGAGGTACTCCTTCGCCTTCTCCTTCAGATACTCCATCTTGCGGGCATCCTTCATTTCTGCATCGTTTTATTTTATTCGAGTCTTGAACTTCTTGACAAAGGTGGTAACGACAAAGCTGATATAGCATGTTTTCTCTCTCTCAACAAACGGAGCTAGAGTAAACGAGCGCACAGAAAAAAAATTAGTATCAAATCAAGAATTCATTATTTTATATATAAGCAAGAATTTTCTTGGAAGAATTTATAATCTTAAACAGACATAATTTGCTTACATAAAGAAAAATTTTCTCTTCATATAAACAAATTATATCTATTCAAGATTATAATTTCTTTCAAGAAGATTTTATATTTTTGTTTATATATAAAACAATAAATCTTGATTTAATACTAATATTTTTTCTGTGTGGATACGACGCGGTGTCCGCGACGTACATACCTTTCATCGCGTCGAGGAGGATCTGCACGCCCTCCTGGTACAGGACCAACGCCATCGTGTACTGCTCTTTCGTGTCCATCTCTACCGCCCGCGTCAAGACAGAGATCGCCGCGTGTTCCATAGTGCCCCCCATGGTGACTTCGCGGCGCGCGGCGACCTGCAACGCTGAATCGCACGCTCTGAAAGAGGCACGCCGTACAGTCAGTCGCGCGACCGTATCTAAATCGAAGGATGAAGCTCTTTGTTTCTCTAATCTGATGGCTTTATCGGAGCGCGCGTGATAGCTCGGTTAAACATACCCACCGTGCAATGCCGCGAAGACACAGGGGGGGATCATGCTAGTCGAAGTGGCGGACGCAGAGAGTAATGTAATTCGAGCGCGCGAAACGGGTTTCGTTACTTACGGTTTGCGAGACTCTCGTACGAATTTCAAATATCGATTATCGAAAAGTCGCCCGATTGTCGATCGATTTTGCCGATTCGACCCGAGTCGATGGTCCGTTCTTTTTAGCTACAAAAAAAAAAGAGATAAACTGTGCATGAAATTCAATTGAAAAGAACAAACCATCGACTCGGAGTCAAGTCAAGCCGAGTCAGCAAAATTGAATATGCTGTAAAAATGCAATTTTGATTATGAGCGACATCCTTACGACTTCTCAAGTTTATATGATTATAATTACCGACTTCAGTATTAATAAAATAAAAACGGAATATAATTGTCATTACTTCTGATGAAATTTAAATCTTCAACCATAAATTGTTTACATAAATGAAATATAACGAATAAAACGTGGCTGGGTTCTCTTTGACGCTCACTTGTAAGCACAATTTGTTCTTATTTAATATTTGATATATATTAAGGTTGAAATGATGCTCAACGTGTTGTGAGCGCCATGTGTTGGGCACACAGCCATAGTTTACACTGTACACGCATAATGTAGATCATTTATACTTTATTTCACGTGTAAATGCCCAACTCAAAGCTCTCTAAAACTGAACGCTTGAAATCTAAACTCACCGCGACTATAGTTTCGCTACGACACAGGATATCCTCCAACGCGAATTTGATCAACGTGGTGACGCGTCCGTCATAAGGTCCTTAACCTAATCGCGACGGGCTGCCGCGTGGTGGAACATGTTCGGCAGCGAGACGTAAGGTTTTATCGTACGCTGCTCGACACGCGAGAGAATTATACCTGGCTACAAAGCTCGTCGTCAGAAACGTTCGCCAGGTGAGACAAGGGCTCGATTCTTCGAAAGATTTCACAGCACTCGCATACGCTGCTCTCGAGATGAACGATAATCGGAGGACGTCACACCAGCGTGACGACACGTGATCGCGACATTATCATTAGGCGGGAATTTTTAAAGCCTTGTGTTGCCTTCTGTCCACTATGTTGAAAATCGATCCGGGATCTCGAACAGAGAGAAAATTGATCAATCGTATTTGAACAATTCGGCCAACTGATTATGATGCGATTGGTCAACTCCCTCTCTGTTCTAGATCTCAGATCAATTTTTAGCATAATGGGCACAAGTGTATTAATGAACAATTAATACATTTCATGAAATAAATTCTTAAAGTTTAATTAAAATTTTGTTAAATATAACGAGATATAAATGTATTAATATATTGATTGTGTATAGTATTGACTATTAAATGAGTAATGTACGAGTTTCCTAAGTTCCCCTTTTTTTAAGGTTTACAATGAAGTCCAACAAAAACATAAACAATGGTGGACTGTGGGGAGAGTTGCCAGCACGAGAAATGCTCAAGCAGGAGGTGATAACGCCGGATCTCATAGAAAACGTTTGGCGACAGGTCATAGACGATTCAAACAGCACTGACTGCGACTACCGGATTGATCGGCAACCTGAATACTTGCAGTGAGTACAACGTTGATCTGCAGGAATGAGTTTATAACTATTAAACACTATTAATGCTGTTTCCGTTACAGATTACCAATGGGAAATCTACATGTCCTGAACACTATAAATCTTCATCAACAATTGCGTACAATGGTAAAAGACTTAAAGAAATTTCTCGATACAAGATTATTTTGACATACCTCTAATAAAACAGTGTACATTAATCTCTTTTTTTATAGGACGAAGGAACCGTGCTTGGGAATATGACCGTCATAGAGTCACAGGATTCAAAAGATACAAGTTCTAGAAGTTTGTTTCACTTTATGCCTTATCAATCAAATAGGTATTTTCTGGATTATTAGCTCAAATTATTGTTGCACAATAAAGCTACCATCGCATTAATCATTGTAATCGCATTGTTTCAGAAGCACATTTAAAGATGGTTCTACTATACATCACTTGACGCCACAAACCGCGCAGAATTTGTTGAGGCACGCGGTGACGACTTTATTAGCGCACATAGGATTCGAAAACTCATCGGACGTAGCTTTAGAAACACTTACCGATGTCGCGGATCACTTTCTCAGACGGATGACTCTTCTGTTGAAAGTAGCGACTGAACAGAGGGATCATGGATTTCCTGTAAGACGAAAAAAATAGCTGCGCGATTATTTGTCCAACATTTGCGTAGTTGTCTACATATCAAACTTTTGTATTTACCAGGACGCTATGGAGAGAGTGTTAGTGGAGACAGGCGTGGGAGGCGTGTCGGCGTTGCACGACTACTATCAGGAGTACGTCTTTAAGTTCGAGGAGAATACGAGGAAGAAGGTCGAAGAAACGATGGAGAAACAGAGGCAACTTGAACTTAATGCTTGTAGTACTAACAATAAGTATTGGACCGCATTGAGATGCCGATTTTCTCGAGTAACATAACGCTGCGTTATGTGAAAGCGATATCCTTCGGCTTTTTCAGGATGGTCCTGGACGAGGCGGCTAACAAGCTGCAGTTTGAAGAGCTGGACGAGTTCGGCAACGTATACCGGGAAGTACCTACGTTACAGCTGCTCGATCCCGAAATGGGATTTCCACCTAGCCTGGACGCTGGCTTTCAAATGCTCTATAGTCTCGAACAGGACGAGTAGGCTTTCTCTCGAGCGCGTACGCACGTCCGGTCGCGGATCAGAGTGATAATCTTGCTGCTTCCAGATTGAATAGCATAGAAGAAGAGGAGGAGGCGTGAACGTGAGCGATTCCTCGAGCGTGGGCCTGCGATCGGATGTACCTGTGGATAAGAAAAGATGACACATCCTGAAAATAAAATTACACCACAATTAAGTTCAAAAACGAAATAAAGAATATAATTTTATTCTCCTAAATCTTGATTTTTGTATCAGGGTTGGACGTTATTGGTGAAATACAAATCTACACAATATAAATTGTGTGAAGTATGTTTCACTTGTCATATTTATCCATGTAAACAATAATTTATATATGTATTATCGATTATTCAGATGATTCATAATAATTTACATTACTTGCGTTGTCTACTTGAAAAGGATTCGTGTGAATATAACTTGATACAACTTAAATAATCCGTGTAGACGTGGTTTTGAAATTCACGAACGACCTTTGCATGTTTATCAGCAGGGATGCGAACCCGAAGTTGATAAGGCAGGTACCTGTAATATGACGATAAATTGGTAAAGTGGAATGCGCGTTGATCGGCGCGCGACGCCACGGAACATTCACGTCCTCGCGGCTCACGGGACGACCTGGTTTGCGTCTCCGTTATCGCGATATATAGTGCACTTCCCTCGTACGCTTCTTGTTGTGTACGCTCTTTACGTTTTCCCGCTCCCGAATGCATCGTCACTGAGTGAGCCCCCAGACGCCCGGAGCGCGTAACGTACCAGCTTTCGCCACGCGTCCCAGAATTACATCGTGACGCACGCTGACGACACGTCAAAAATGGCAGATTCTGCACCCAGCAAGGCCGACATCGAGGAGATTTTTAAGAGGCTGCGGGCCATCCCAACAAACAAGGTCTGTTGCCGTGCGCGAACATCGCGATCCCGAGATCGGCGACGAACGTCGGAACGGCCGATGTCTGTCCGAACGACGGAATCGCAAGCGTAGTGCTGTCGGGCTGTCAGTCTGCGGCTTCCCTACAAAGCTCTACAGCTTCCAATCCTGCTAGTTTATTACATGCCACAACTTTTGGGATTTTAATTTCTAATTTACGATTTCTAATGCTTTCTAGTATTCTTGAAGAACTCATTTTTTCGGTTTCCTTAATAAATAAAATCTGACAAAAATCTTTCTAATCTTTTATTTACTTATTTCATCATTAATTACAATAAAAATGTTTTTTTTTTTTTACTCTTTCTCTGTATCTTCGGACACAGTAAGAGTTAGCAGGCAAGAAAAGAGACCCATACTTGGATACTTAAATGGATTTCACATATAATGACCTGTTTTTATCTTGTCTAGTAATTACAGATTTCTCTTTGTGAAAAAGAGCATCAATCAATACTTTTTTTTTTCCAATGAATATACACCATGCTAATGCTTGTTATTTTAACAAAGTTCCATAATAAGCAAATATTCTTAAATTTGAATTTCTCTTTTCACTTAGGGAACATATTTTGATTCAACACACTTTGTTAATTGTCTAATTCAGAGGACAGTTTCTCCATTATTTCTACCCTTATAATTTATTTATAATTTCCTTATTTCTATCCTTTATTATGCACTTTCCATTTGCAACATTGCATCACAAGACATTACATTTGCATTCTCCTCTTTTTTTCTTATAGTCATGTTTCGATTGCAACGCAAAGAATCCAGCATGGGCCAGCGTAACATATGGTGTTTTCTTGTGCATCGACTGCTCAGCGGTGCATCGCAGTCTAGGGGTGCATCTCACCTTTGTCAGGTCCACCCAACTTGACACAAATTGGACGTGGCTACAGTTGAGAAATATGCAGCTGGGTGGTAATGCCAATGCTGTTAGTTTTGATGACTTGTAACTATTAATGATTAATTCCAATCTTGCTAAGAAGACGATTGATTATCAAATCAGTATACAGGCTTACGTATCGTAATTGTTCCCCAGAGAAAATTCTTCACGCAACACAATTGCACCATGACCGATGCCCAGCAGAAGTATAACTCGCGTGCGGCTATGCTATACAGGGAAAAGCTGGGTCAGGCATCTGCGCAAGCGATGCGTCGCTATGGCACAAAGGTATCCATTGTAGAATTATTAAATAGATATTCGAGATACTGGGCAAGCGTCGTTAGATCTGTTCTAACTATGAATTATATAATAATTATAGGTTTCCCTTTCTACATCAAAAAATAAAACAATGGTGAGCCGAGTAAATATATCGAGAAATCAGTTTCCTCTTTTTTTTCTTTTTTGTCATAATTCCACTAACATCCGCTTGTGACAACTTGTCAAAATTTTTCATTCCTTGTAAACTTACATGTGTCGTTATCATGCAATCGATATTGACGCACGATTCTTATCCATATGTGATAATTCATAATTGTTCATATATGTGCTTGATCGTTTATAAAAGTTGTTTATAACAGACTCACCATCAAGACCTTGTCTGACGTGCATATGCATTTTTAAGATATGTGCTTTAATAAGATGTATTTCAATACATACGTTAATACACATTTGTTCTTTTAGTTGCATTTCATAATCTGTACAGGGTGTTCGTAAATTAATCTGGACAAACTTTACCAGTACATTCTATTAGTTATTTAAAAAAGGTAGTGTGAAAAATGCACGCTCGCAAAAATGCATTTGTTTTCCAAGTTACCGATGTCAATAGTTTCAAATTAACGAAAAGATTTCATCATAAGTCAGTAAATGTTACATAAGCAAATGAGCTTAAATAATCAATAAACATGTTATGCGAGTACGCTCTAATGAAGGTAAGGTTTGTCCAAGCGTTTCAAGAATATTCGTATTTAAATCGTTCTCCTTGCAGCTGCATTTAGAGGAAGGCACAGATATTGTATCGGAAGAAACAAACGAACCAGATTTCTTCAAGCAGCATGAGAATTTAGATTCTCTTCAGAATGAAATGATAATTCCGACAGAAGAAAAGGCATTCCTCACCGCTAATACAGTGCCAAGCAATAACAGTACAGAGAAAAATGCATCGGAAGTTGCTCCTCATTCCATGGGACCTTCCATAAAACTTATTGATTCTACCTCAAACAATTTGCAACCTGAAAGAAAACCTACCATAGGCTGCCGAACAGCTCAATCCAAACGTCCTGGTGGGGTAAGTTCGTGATGAAAGATGTAACGATTACGCAATTATATTGTAATTATTGTTTCTTGAATTACAGCTAGGGAAAAAAACTGGCAGCTTAGGTGCTCAGAGAGTGAAAACCAATTTTGATGAACTGGAGAAAAGCGTTGCAGAGGCACATAAGTTGGCGCAAGAAAAGAATAAAGAAGTGACGAAGGAAGAACAAGAGGAGCTCAACGCCCGTCTAGCCCAGCGGTACGAACAAAATTTAAGCCAGCAGGCTAAGAAAATGGAAGAAAGAGCAAAGTGTATGGATCCATTAAAAGCCACACAAGCGGAGCGTCTTGGAATGGGATTTAATACACGAAGGTAACAAGATATGCGCTTTCTCATTTTTACATTTTGCAACATTCGTGTTTGACAAGTTTATTTATAAGTGATCTTTTTTTTCCTCTTCTTAGCGGCGCAAGTCATTCTGCACTCGGCGACATGAAAACAATAACGCAAGAGTCGAAGATCATAACATCAACGGAAGTGCTCTCGGGAGAGACGGACACTTTCTTTAGCTTAGATGAATTTTATTCGGTTTACGCCAACAGCAAGCCACCCTCACGCAGCGAAGAAATTGTGGTCGTGGCAGAACCGGAACCGCCTAAACGGTTAGCTCCTTCTACTCGAAGCGCAATCACCAAGAGCGACATAAAAACTTCGTCTACCATCGAAGGGGAAGCTCAGAAAAAGTTTGGTAGCGCCAAGGCTATCAGTTCGGATCAATACTTTCAAGATAGTACTTCCGATAATGCGGTGAGCACAAATTACAAACATAACTTTCTTGAGAAGAAAGTTTCGAATTAAGATTAGATTACATTTCATTGGCATTTATAGAAAGCATTTCTGTTCTTATAATTATTCTTCGACATATACTTTTCAGTGGGAACGTAAGAATAATTTACGCCGTTTCGAGGGCTCATCCAGCATTTCGTCAGCCGATTATTTTGGTGAAAACTCGATGCCAACTTCACCCACATCCTCGTTATCCATGCGCTTGACTGCAGGAAGAGCTGGCGTTGTGGATCTGGACGATGTCCGAGAAAGCGTGCGTCAAGGTGTGAACAAGGTTGCCGGCAGGCTCAGTTCGCTCGCGAACGCAGCGGTTTCCTCTATACAGGATCGTTATGGACTCTAAATGAAATCTATCGCATTTTACGAGAACTGTTAACAATATTTATCCGGACCCGATCTTGTCCATTGTTCAGAGTTGTAAATAAAAGCTTCTAATTGAGCTTCCGCGTAACTCATTCTTCGAATATGTTGCGCACGAAAAAAAAAATATATATATACATATATATATATGTATATATATATTCGTACTTTTTATGAACCAGTGAACAAGTGCAATGTAAAAGTTACGCAAAGTCGAGAGTGAAAATATAAATACAATGTATTTTATAAATATGTCTGCTTCATCTCTTTATAACAGAGCCAATGTATTGCGTAATATGTTGCACAACATATATCACTATATCAAAAGTCACGCATCACAAGGACGAAAGTAAAATGCCCATAATAATTTAGGTAAAACATGATAAAATATCGCTAAGAGTCTAGAACAGTTATCGATTATAAATCGTCTATGATCGGCGGTGGTTTTTGGCAACGCGAAACTAAGTACGAACACGGTTTGCCGTGGAGAAAGCACACGAGTATCATCGTCATATTGTCGCAGCCTGTGCCCATGAGGGCATCTGGTGCCAGGCAACAGTTCAAGAGTTCCTCGCAGATCTCCTCGGGATGTATCGTGAGATTCGCCGCCTCAACGCCGGCGTCCCTTGTATGCGCAAGACGCGTTCTCACAAACTGAACTACCTCCTCGCTGGTCATCACGTCCCAGATGCCGTCGCACGCCAAAACGACGAATTCCCAGTTCTCATCGACGGTAAATTGTTGTACCTCAGGAAATGCTACGAATTTAAAATGTTTTTAATGCGACAGACAGATTTCTCATACAATTCTTTCAGTTGGTTCTTTTCAATTGCATTTCTTGCACAGCTTATCTTTTTTCTTCTTCCAATGAGAAAAGAAAAGGAGGAAAGATGAACTGTTCAAGAAGTTCAGTTACAAAGAGCAGGCTTTATTGTTACCAGTCACAATCTGCTCCTGTGGCGATTTATGATCGTTTCGCTTGAATATGAAATCTCCGAGGGCACGGGACAGCGCGAGATTGCCATTCACTCTCTTGTATTCGACGAAACCGCCCGCCGCTTCGATACGTCGGCGCTCTTCCTTCAACGTAGGCTTGTGATCTCGACTCAAGGGCATCGCCCTGCCACTGATACAAGCCACCGCTCTGCTGTCACCCGCGTTAGCCTACAAAACTTTTCTGCTGGTCAGGGTATGGCGAGGCGCATCGGCGGCGCATAATTACTTACGCTGTATAAAATGTTGTCCTTGACAAGGAGCGCGATGACAGTCGTTCCGGCGTGCTCGTCCCTGAGAGCAGCATTGTTCTGCATCGCTCTGTCCAATTCCAGGAAGCCCTGCTGTATGCCCCCTACGATATCGCCCGCCTTGTATTCGCTCCTCTTGGTTATATACTCGTGCAGATGCTTCCCGGCGTGTTGTGCCATGGCTGCACCTACAAAATATGTAAATACTTCATCGATATGTGCAGTTTGACAGTTTACTTGGTTTTATTTGTCTAAAGTTGTTTGCACCAATGTTGCTTAACTTCAAACTCGATTCTTAGAGAAGGATTGAAAATAAGTTAAACTCAGTTAAAAGTTAAATTACATTGGTGCAAACGAGCCTGACAAATATATCTATTCTGTGCCCAGTGTTTACCTCCATGTCCATCGTAGACGGCAAAGAACGCGGTGCCCGGATCACTGGGTAAGGAGAGTATGTGCACATGTGAATCTTCCATCTTAATGCGCCATCCTTGCATGCAAGAGCTGCCCACTCGGTAGTTGCCATCCCGACAACAGGCCGACTTCTTCTTCGTTATCGGTTCGCTGAGCGTTTGCCCCATTTCTACTTTTCAAATCAATATCAGGCCTGTTCGCGAATAACGCGCAATTTAATACAATTTATTGACATTACGACGATTATTTATGTCGGAAACAAGTCCAGGCGTGGTACACTTGTAAATTATCAATTTCACAGAATTTCGCAAAAACTCATCACCTTACAATCAAATGTCGTCGTAGGAGCGCGAATTTAAACGCGCGTCACTCTGCTCCGGTTTCATAACAGCTTCCTGTATAGAAATGCATCGAGACGCGCGTAATGTGCGGCCAATTTGTGATCAGCTCCACTCCGTGTGTTGTTCGCCGCTTTCCATGAGAAACAATGCGCGCAATGTCAAAACTCTAGACAGACATCGACCGAGAGATAAACAGCTGATTTAGGTTGATGACGTCACGATGCCATTTGTCTTCTCGGAGCAATCATGACGTCAAGAGGCAGATGTTTTTTTGACGACTTCTGGAACGCAGCCGGCAGAGAGAGAGAGAGAGAGAGAAAGAGAGAGAGCGTGTGTTAGCCAGGAATGGCACCAACAAGGAATAATTTTTTACAGTGGGTTTTGGGACGCCTTATAAACAGTGGTCACGGTCACGCGTTTTGAGAGAGATAAGATGAAAAGTCACGAATATAAGGACTGATATGAAAAAAACTGATGTAAGATTTAATTGTGAGAAATAAACAATTGTACGCGATTAAAATCGATAGCGATTAACCAGTGGCTTAATTGTCAATCTTAGTGATTGAGAATAGACGCTTAGAACTTAACCTAATCTTCACCGAAATGTTTGTAAATATTTCCTTCGAAAGTTTGCAAGGACAGTTAAATTCGTAAATTAATCTTTTAGAAAAATTGGTTACATCTCGTCGGTGTGACAGATTTCCTAACCTCACAAATGTCGGTCTTTTACACTTTATAACTTTTTATCTGCTTGAGAGCGACGATTTATTCTTTCATATTCTTGTTGTATCAAAATAAACAAAATTATAAATTTTGATCTAAATCGGTGAGTAGGACCGTCTCCTTCAGTATTACCCTAAGATTTTCTAAGATTTTTTGTTCTATAATTTCTGACGAAAGTTATAAAATCTAAAAAAGTTAAATACTTTTTAGAAATTATGGGATGAGAAATCTCAAAATAATTCAAAATTCACACGTATAAACAATTCCAAGAGAAGACTTTTTGAGTATTTTTGAAAAATATTCCAATTCTTATAAAAATTATGAGAAAAATTTTTAACCGGGGGTGGTTTAGCAAAGTTTACAGTTAATAATAATTAGAAAATTTAATGTGTGCGCGATATTATTTGTTAGAATTATTTATAGAATTTATTTTGTAAGAAACAGAATTTAAATAAATCATTTTTGTGGACAATGTAGCTCTCACATTTTATATGTTTACATCAATCCACATCCTTCTTACATGATAGTTCAAATTATTCTTAATAAATTTATTTAAAAAATTCAACTTTTATAAGAATAACATGTAACAAATCTTTTGTATAATTTCAAAGGAACAGTGAGATTGAGAAGAAAACAGATATCCACTGGATTTGATCTCATTTTCAAAGAGAACATAGAAACCAATTTGAAAGAGAAATGGCAGGAATGAATTGTGTATCAGTTTCAACAAGCTCGCGTCAATTATTACTACGTTTGAAAGGTATGAGTTTACAAAGCTGGACAAATTCTGGCGATTCTATATGAAATATCAGAATTCATGTTAATGTTTTCATGTCTTTTTTTTTAAAGGATTTGCATGTCCGTTTTCATCTAAAAGCACGGACGAGATCAGTGAGAGTCCGAGATTACGTGAATTCAGGAAAAAATTGCGCGAACGTGCCCCCATAGGTATGTTATCACACTCAATAGCCCTTAACAAAAACTACTCCTGCATTCCTGCACGCAAAGATTTGAAAGACTAAAGAAATCTCGAACTTTGAACGTGACAGAGAAATTAGATGAGTTGGAGGAGGGCAAGCATCCTTATCAAGAGAAAGAACCCCTGAAACCGTTCCCAAACAACACGAATCCAGAAACGGGAGAAGTCGGAGGTCCTCGAGGACCGGAGCCGACTCGTTACGGCGACTGGGAGAGAAAAGGCCGCGTGACGGATTTCTGAATCATCCCTCTTTTGGGAATATCGATTTATTTATTAATTACAATTTATAATTAGAAACTATACAAAAAAAATTAGAGAATTAAAATTTGAAAATTTGCCTTGAGGCACGATGTTATAAAAAAGATTGTTTACTTTGATGTTAAATGAATTATATATCTACATAGATATCTATATAGATTCTATATTATAAAAACGATTTGATTTCGTCTAAAATTTCAATAAAATTAACAGATTTGACAAGCCAATTCGTTATGTACAACAAAATATAAGTTTAAAAAAAAACAGTAATTGAATTAATCATAATAGAAATTTGAATTTTAAACACGTAACATTTCATTTAGATTTCCAAAAATTAAAGTAAACGCAAAATAAATTTGTGCTTGCCATTTAGAAAATTCTTTGATAACTTCTCGTGTGAAGCAGAACGTTCAACGTGATACGTGATTAGCTGATTACATTGGCGATAGTGTTTTATTAACAAAATTCAATTATCATGGCATTCATGTTTTTGTATGTTTGTGGACAGCAACGTGTGTAGTTCCTCGCAAAATATTCGCACGATGATTCGCGTAAATTATTTTCTGACGAATAATCTACAAATAAGAAATAGTAGGCGATTTGTCACAAGTACGTGTTAAGCTCAATCCAAAAATATTTTAAACTCGCAAGTTTGAAATAAATTTTTGTGAATATCATTGCTTTCACCTCTGTTTATGTAATTTTTGTCTCGTTGGACATAAAAATTAAACCATAAAATGTGTTTAGGCGCTCTTTTCTTAAAAACGAAGACTTTAAACGAGCCTTCGGACAATGGCAGAGAGTCGTCACGAATGAAACGGTTCCACGAAAAACTTAAATTGCAGCCGATACCAAGTATGTAATAGAGATTAATAGAAATGAATAGAACAAGGATAACCGAGAAGAGATATTTTTATATGATATATGCTTCCGCAAGAAACTGTCTACTCTCAGAGCTTTAAATATTTTCGTACTGATTCGTCTTGATTGATATGTAGAGGTAGGACCGCGGGAACGGTTCGTGGATTTAGTATTAGTGGAAACTGACCCGAAAACTGGAGAATTGATAACAAATAGTGAGGATCCTACTAAATGGGGAGACTGGCAGCACGGTGGCAGAGTCAGTGATTTTTAAAAAAGAGATGCCGTATTTCTTCTTTTATAGTTTTTATAGATATAGTATATTTAAAAAACTGGAAAAAAATCCTCGCTTTTCGATTTGCTATGATCAATTTTTGCCTTTGTAAAACATAAATCGGATTAAATTTTTTTGGTCAGTGCTAAATAATGTAAATCTAGATTGTTTTTGGGCGTAAACAATATAAAAACTGATAGATGTATATAAAGGAAAGTTTTTGTATTATAGAACGAAAATTGTATATCAGTGAGGTAATAAATTACATTGTACAAAAGAGTGATCCTTTTTGCTGGACTATGATACCCGAGTGTATATATATATATGAGTTTTCAGAAGTTACTACAAATTTATTAGTAACGACATTCCATGTTTGGTACTATTAACCACATGACTTTCTCTTATTGTCAGAAAGTCTGGCACTATGGCAACCTACACAAAAAACTTACGTCATAATGTACAGATTACCAGTACATTACATATACAAAAATATGCAACACTTTGTCGAATACTGAATATTAGAATAACATTGTATCAAAGCGGTTAAATTTCTCGCCACTAAGAAGAAAATAAATATAAAATTAAATCACTAACACACAAATGTCGGAGTGTACTGTGTAAAGGATCGAATGTGTAACTCTGTCGACGAATGAGTCCAAGTCGATCCGCATTCGTTGGTAAAACTTCCCACGTTGATAGCAACGAAAATTTATTTAGTCAAGATATATAATAAATTTTCAGAACTAAATGCTAAGCCATTCACGTAGAAAAAGGGACTTAATTAATTCTACAAATATATCGTATAAAGAAACATATGTACACGACACACTGTAGTAAAAATTTCATCTTGTATTTGTATGCCAGCACGTACGTTTTCAAAATTCCTCCGATCATATCGAAAATTCTTAAAAAATAATGTACTACGAGGTTACAATGTTGCATATGAGACGCAGGACTCCATTCTTTTCTTCCTCTTTCTCTTTAGCTATTGGTCAATAGCAAATAGATCATTTGATTTAATCTCACTATGTCTCCTCAACATCTTCTGAGAATATGAAAGCGCCACTGATAAGAGAACGCGACATCAGAGTTGCGTTATCAGTACACTGCTTCCCAAATTTGTTTCTATATACACATACACAGCTTCCCATTATTACGTGAATTTCTAATACAGGAAGAGTTTCAGCTTTCGTATTCCTTAATACAAGAATATGTGTCACTTGCACTATACAGAACGTACAAAATTTTGTTTGAAAAGTGAAAATGAAAATCAGCAGGCATATTTACACAATGATGGTTTCCTACATAGTACGATCTTTTTTTTTTATGTACACACATCATATAGTCCTAAGTAACATATGGTCGAAAGTGCTTAAAACAGAATTTATTTAATTCAAATAAAAAGCGTAAATATTATAATCACAAAAAACAAAATCTCTTACCAATCACGTTAAAAATGTTGCATTTAATATGTCTGAATAATTTAAATAAATTCCAAACATAGTTAACTTGAAAAATAGTTTTGCCTAGAGATACTTCGAGATATATCACCGAACATACAGTGCAGGTCAATAATTCGCTGAGTCATAGTAGATGGTTGACTTACCGACGCCACAGTTTAGCTATACTAGATTGGCGTCGGTAAGTCAACCATCTACTATGACTCAGCGAATTATTGACCTGCACTGTACATATCATATATAATTAAATAAAGAAAAATTAAGTATTAAGAGAACGAAAGAGAGTTCTATATATAAATATCGTTTACATGACCGTCAGTCTTTCATCTAGCGTCAACGGGTCTGTGTAGTGTAAGTTACGTCGCACGTCCAAAAATTATAATCTTAACAGTTTATAAACTATAAAGTTTTATTGATGGCTAACACATCCCGCATCATCATGTTTCTGAGTGTCCACAAGGCATTTACCACATTCCCGTGGTTCCCAACGCCGTTACCCAGCCACTCAGCGGGTAGCTTCGTCACATCGGGAATTTGGATATTATCCGGATTGGCGTTCATTTGTTTATCCCAATTTGATATGTAACGATTCTCTACGTTCAGACCCTCGATGTACCTGCGAGCGAAAAGAGCGATGCATTTTTAGCGTCATGTCAAAAGATAGTCTTTCAAAACACTTAGCGCTTAAAGTATACCTCAAATAAGCGTCCGAATGCAAAACGCGACTTGGCCTCGGTGGTACTGCAACAAACATCGGCTCCGGCTGTTTAGCGGCGGGCAAGCTGCTTGTCTGAGTTGCGGCCGCTAAAGTTTCTAAGTAAAATGTGTATTTCCCTTATTCATTTCGCGTTTACGTAAAAAATGATTTTGTAATAATATATAATTACCCGTTTCCATTGGTGGCAATATCGTGGGTCCTTTCGAGGGCATGTAATTCCTGCGGGAACACGCAACGAATATTTATAAAATCGCACTTTACAAGATGATGTAAAAAAAGAGGCTAAAGTCTTACCTGCTTCTTTCGGAAGGAGGTATTATGCGTCCGTGCGACTTAAGAATGTGCACCTCCTTAACATGTCTCGCGAGTCTCTGCACGCTCGGGAATGGTGGGACAGATTTCTTCGTTCGGCCACAACCACGCCATTGACACTGATATTCCACATCTATATAACGTTGATAGAACATCAATGCAATTTAGCTCTTTGCATCGTTCAACGTCGGCTGCCGTACGGCTGCGACTATACTCACCACTAGGAGCATTCACGAACGACGATTGTACGTGACCATTCTGTTCCGCGATGCAGTGATCGATGCAATCGGTCATGTCTTCGAATTGCCAGTCACAGTTGTCCCAGCAGCACTCGTACACAACGTCCTGCGTAGCGTTCGTGCCTACTGTAGTTGAACCTTTCAACTGGCCGCCATCCTCGTTCATCTTGATCGCCCGTTCTTCCCATGCCTGCTTCTCCCCCGCCGGCAATTTCCTCCACTAGAACGAAAGTGGTTTTACGTTTTACGTGATCAATTCCGTTGCGTCACTCGTAATTCGTTGGCAAACAGTTGGCAAAACCATTTTGTCAATTTGAAAGTGGTTCAACAAACTGCATTTCAATGGCTACTCTCTTCTTCACGAGAGAGACTGAACAATGCAGATAACATTTATACATCGAATGACAGTAACATATAAATCAATGCGCAGACGATATCAATTACAATGAGATGTATATGCAGAATTTAGATACGCAGAAATAGAAGCTTGTACTACTCTTATAAAAG
Source organism: Solenopsis fugax (assembly GCA_003595255.1). Classification (NCBI taxonomy): domain Eukaryota; kingdom Metazoa; phylum Arthropoda; class Insecta; order Hymenoptera; family Formicidae; genus Solenopsis; species Solenopsis fugax. The sequence goes on along the minus strand of QKQZ01001004.1, from coordinate 50,264 downwards.
AACGTAGAAGACTGTATTATTATTTTGGACACAAGACATCTATATTTATAGAAATAGAAAGTAGCCATCACAACTTGTAATTTATTTGGATAAAGGACTAAGTATGCTGAATAATGTTTTAGCGACTTGTATGCAAAGTGACATCTCTTTACATATGATCGATCATGGTTGTAATTCTCTTTTTGCCTTATCGAATAAATGTCAGATGATTAAAGTTTACATAGTTCAACAAATTTGATGCTTGATCGAAAACATTTTGTGATCATGTATGAGAAAATTTATTCCGCATACATTCTCCTTCATCGAAACTTCATTAATATTAATGAACTAAAAAATCAACAGTGAAAAAGAAATAAATACCTCGTTGCCAACAATTCTGCTAATCTCTCCGAAGGACGATTCAGGATTGTTTTGTGTAATCTGCGTTCGCATTTTACTCGAATACAAAATATAGCCCGTAACTAATTTCTTACCCGCCGTTTTCTAAACAGAAGAGAAAACACAAATTATAATGCCACCGTGTTCATGTGAACGAGCATAGTGCCTTTTAAACATCTCTCAATAGAGATAACATCAAATTGTCGATCTATTGTTAAGACATGTGATGTCTTCAAACGGTGCAGAGAACGAAAAGAGGTATGTATGCTGGCATATTTCTCTAAATAAAAAGAAAGTGAAATAAACAAAAATATGACGTGTGATAATAGTTTGTAAGAATGAAAATAAAAAAAAAATAAAAAATAAAGTGGTCACGGTAAAGCCTACCTTCTTAGTCGACACAGGTGTCTGAGTATTGGAGAGCACCGGTTGAGCTTCCGTAGATCCAACGGATGGTGGACCACCAGCATCCATGCTGTCTTCCCCAACTCCTACTCCCACTCCCACTCCTAATCCTACCCCCATGCTTAGTACATCTGGTTCCAGCTTCGGTAACAATGGTGACGCTTCCTACACCATTTATGCTTATGTTACCTTTCGTTATCCCTTACTACCCGATCGCGCGAAATAAATTTTTCGCGACTTTTTCCAGTAGTAAAAGTTGATATATAATAAAAGGAACGTTACCCCTTCTTCGGGTTCGTTCAGAGAAAGCTAATCGCGTCGATGATTACCCAATTTACGTTATATTCCGTATACTTAATCTCTCTCTCGAATGTAATGTAACTGATGTAGTATCCTTTTTTTTTTGACATCAACATATGTATACTGATATACATACTGATATACATGTAACGTATAACATAGTTGCAACATGTTTAATAATTAAAACTTTTTGCATAAACAGATTAGTCGATATGGATACTCCAAAGCGAATTCTTCATTCTTACATTAGTTGGATTAGAATGACATGGAAGCAAGATCTTTCGGTGGTTGTGCTTTGCGTTCGTATAACATACTAGCGATAAACCCAACAGGTGCTCTGATTTAAAATTGTCGGATGAAACCGCTCTCGAGACACAAATACTAACACATAGTTACATAATCAAAACAAAAGAAAGAATGAATATGCCGGCATAGATCGAAAACATGCGTGTAAATGCATTCTGTTGATATAACAAAAATACTTTTATCACACGCAAATAATTCATGCCAATTAAATTGAATGGGAAAGGCGTGTTTCGCCTTTCGTGTTTTTGTTTTGAGTTTTTTTTTAACGAAATTGAATATATTGGCGATTTAGACTTTTGCTATATCAGCTTGCGTGTGATCTCTTGAAGGAACGTGCGATTGCGTATTGTACGTTACTAAAGAGATATGTAAGATTTTGTGATTAGTAATTACCATTTCAAATTGAGCCGAGCTGGGCGTGACGGATTTGACTTGACTTTGCGTCTGAGCCACGTCGCTCGAAACCTACAACACACACGACATGCAAAGCAATAATTTCACAGTTAGTCGCATGGAATTAACTATAAGAACATATCCTATTGTTTCGCTGAATAGAAATATGCATTTAATTAGTTGGTTAATGTATTTAATTCTCGTACATACTTTAGCAGGATTAATAGGCCTTCGGAAGAAGTAGATTTCGTCTTCGGTCACCGCCGACGTGTGATTGTATTTCTTCAAACCATCCTGGCTAAGCTTTTTCATTAAACTTTTACTTTCGTCGTAAAGCGATTCACAAATGAATATATCGTCTTCCGGTATCTCCGTCGGTCTACCTGTATAATTCATCCAAACAACGTTAATTTATATCACTTTTCAATCTCATTCATTTAAACTCATTAAGCGATGGAACAATGAATACTCACTACATATGTACTCCCCATAATCAAGGACGGCACACTTTCCAACAATAGCTACAATGGGATGAGTACCATCTACAGTAGATAAAAACAATTCTTGCTTATAAAATAATTTCGTAGGCGTGTGTGGCACTTCTGTGGGCATCAATAACCATGGGCCTTTGAAATAACACTTTCCGCTAAAAACATACAGTACATTACACATAGAATGAATATTCCAGTAATATATAAAACGAATATTTTATTTACAGATTTACTACTTACTAAACAAATTAAAAATAATATAAAGATTGAAACGGAACAAAAATGTATGTTGAATATATTACAAATTACATATTATGTCAATAAATTGCGTACTAATTTTAACTTGACTGCAATCTTTCACAGCCGTATACATTAATTAGATAATTAAATTATTTGTTTAAAACATTTAAAATCGATTAAGTAAATCAAACATAACAATGCAAAAATATGTCGCAAAGATTAACGATACAACGCGGTAACATGTGTGTCGATGAAATAATAAAACAGAATCAAAGGATAAAATGTCAGAATGATATAACACTGATGATTCTTGATTAATTGATCTAATGAATCTGTATTAAATGATCCAAAGTCTTTTCAACTAACCGTTGTCGTACATTGTAAGTCAATTATGTGCAGGCTTTCGTAAAACAATAAGGCATAAAAATTCTGATAATAAAAAGAGTTTAACTTACAAAATATTAGAAATACTAGAAATTGCGAGAAAGAAATGGTAATAATTAGGCAAGCTAATTATATTAAATATTAACGTTAACTCTGATCTCCGAGATGATACAGAAAAAATAAAAAAAGACGTTAATTTAAACAATGACACAAAGCTTTTGGATGACTTTCAACGCACTTGAGAAAATCAATCAAATAGAAAGTAGTACCATAATTTATTGGCATAGGATGTAATTTGTAATATATAGATATTCAATTTAAAACATTCACATATATTGTTTTTTTGACCTTCACATTATTTTTAATTTATTTTGTTATTACAATGACAAGTCGCATTTTAGTCATTAAGTTACTCTAAATATTATGCTACTTACTCTTTAGTTGACCATATAGCATCGACTTGCGCTATTTGTTGTCTGCCCCCATCTGTCGCTACATAAACGAAATCTCCGGTTTTCACAGATCCCGCGCATGTATTATACTGCTCGTAATACGTGTTCTCGGTATCTTCCGGATTATACAGTATTACATTCTGCAAAATAAAATATGTTAAAATACAGTATAATCGAAATAATTAAGAGAGGAAGAGCTGAAATTTCAAGCAAATGAAAAAAAAAATGATTCAATTACTAACAGGTCTTTCCTTTTCCATCAACTTTTCTCCCTCCTCTAACTCTGCGATCTCTTCTTTATGCTTCTCCAGTCGTTCTTTATATACCGATATCACTCGTTTCGGTTCTAATGGCTTATCTCTAGGAACTAATGTCAAATGATCGGGATCAAAATTCCAGACCTTGATCTTCTTGAACGCTCGGGCTTTTGTGGAGTAACGAGATTCACATACGAAGACATCTTTTTCCTGGAAGCCTTCAGGCTGCATTCGAAAATAATCCTTTACACTTAGAACGCAACATCTGCCAGCTACTTTCGCTAATGGTACTGCCACGTGAGCGTCGCTTTTAAATAATTCCTTATCCAGGAATTTCCGCGACGCGACGTGATACGTTTCGCTGGGTCTATAAAATAAATTCCCATACAACATTTGCTGACCATCCGCATTGGTCCAAAGCCTTTCTATGAGAACTACGCTGTACTCCATGCCTCTCTCAGTAGGCTCAATGTACGTAAAGTCACCAGCCCTGTATACTTCTTGATTGAAACTCATAGAACCTCCATTATCAGTATTATTCGTATCCGTATTCGTATTCGTTTCAGAGTCCTGAAAATAGAGAGCAATAGTAAACATTTTAAATTACACACATCCATAGGAAAGCTATCAAACTTGAAAGCACAGTGCATTTCAAAACAAAAAGATTTAATTTACCTTTGTCTCATTTCCATCGCAACTCTCCTCTTCATTAGGTAGATTCAATTCTTGTTGCTGTTTTATTCTTTTAAGTTCTGCCACTTGAGCAGACAAATCAAGAAGCGTGTAATTTAATGCGGGTGAATGTAATAGATCTCCCCCACGAGTCACCTCATCGCGGGTACGTAGAAAAAATGCCTGGAGTTCCACGCTGTCCTCGAATGGTTGCGAGTCCGTGCGCGATAACCTCCGTGCTCTCTCCAAACAGGTGAACACATCTTCTTGGAATCGATCTAGCCTTTTGTAGACTCCTCGATCCAATCTTCTCTTAATTAAATCTAACGACAATCCTCGTACTCTGTTTTTCAACATAAAAATACTTGTTTTACACATATTTATTTCTCAACCTGAATAAATAGCATTTTGAAAAGATTTGAAAATATTCAAAGCACATTCATACTTTTTGCCATCAACGATATCGTGTTCTGGCAATTCTGCCATGGAATCTGAATAACACCTTCCCTCTTCATCCTGATGATTGTAAAGCGCAGTGAATATTGTTGCCAGAATCTCTTGAACAGCAGCCGACACATCAGGTACACTCTCCTCGTCCTCGCTTAGTTGCAATTTACTTTGCAGAACTAGTCTCTGGAGTATCAAGGCATCCTGAAATATTGGTTATAACATTGTTACTTACTGTGATACCTGTAATCGCAGCCACTCTTTGACAAAAAGCTTCATATAGCAAAAAAGGTATTTGAAAAAATATGGAGATAGGATTATATTTGTTTGTTTACTTCTGTCTCGTTCTTTTTGTATCTTTTTATGTGCTTCTCCAATTCCCTGTCTCTTAATATGCGTATGAAACACGACCGCACTTTTAACGGGTTTTGCGTCGCGTTACTGTCCAACGCATTCTGCTGATCTTGTACGAACATCCTCGGATGCTCCGCGTGCACGCGATAAAGAATCACTATGAAAAATTCGGAAGCACGCCGTGCGAGAGGCTCGGAAAATCGCGATAAAAATGCGTTAATCGCTAACAAGGTTAATATATAAGAACATCGTGAGTACGATCGATAAAATTATATGTACAATTGTTTAAATTTATACGGTATCGCGTGCTACGTGTTTCACGAGGGTAGGCTAAGCATCGTTTGAAAAAAATAGCTTTGTACGACGGGATGAAATAAGAGACCGCGGAGGAAGCCTCACGTAACCTCCAAAACTCGGACCATAAACAGATTGGGCTTTCCATCTTTTACCGCGAAATTTCAATTTCAGTCTTCATCCGCGAGCATTTCTTCTCGATTTGAGATCCGTATTTCATATTAAAATTTTAGTTTAAAATTTATCAGATTTCCGAAAACTGACTTTTAAACCGATTTTCTCTGAATTAATTTAATTAATGTTGCCATTTAATTAATTTCCATATCTCAGGACTAAACTTGTACTGAACTTTATCTTTTTTCTTTTTCTTTCCAATGTAAAAAGAAAAAAAGGCAAGGGAAGTTCAATCATAGGGTATGGAAAAAGAACAAACCTATAATTTCTTGTACTTTCCTAAGAGAAATTCTAAAATTATGGGAAAAAATATTGTAATATATTGCAAGACAAATTGAGAACCAGTCTTGTAAATTAAATATTGCAAAGATATATCAGGCTCAATATGCTACTTAATTTTCAATATTTAGAAAATATTCAACATCAGTAATCATAATTTTAATTAGAATTGTATGGTGTTAAGGAATTGGGCAATATTTTTGTGTCCATTAAAGATGGATAACAGAATCTTATTTTAAAGTATGATTCAATGTAATATTATTTAAAATATTTTTCAGTATAAAAATTCTATAAAAGAAATTAGATCTTGCAACTGAAGATCAATGCAAACACCAAGTGATTACACATTACCAACCTTTGACCAACTGCAATTCTAAGCTACTTAGCCTTGCACAATCTTTAAGTATTCTTATTAATTATTAATAATGTTAATAAATCTCAATGTGCAGATTCTTCAGTAAGTGAGATAGTAGGTATATATTTTTTATATAATGCTTATGGAATTAAGAACCTTTGCTATACAAACCTTGTATATTTGCGAATCTGGCTCATTATACTTGCAAGCGTTGTCAAACATTAATATAAAATCGGACACCAACTCATCCAAATTATCATATCCATTATTTTTTAAGGTGGAAGCTATCTTCTCCATGTGTATAGGCTGCTTTATCACCTCGTAATAATCTGGATATTCATTTTTATTTGGTAATTTCATAAAAATTAGAGATAACTGCCTCCCTTTTGCATCATGGTAGTCTTTTATAGTATCGTACAAAGTTCGCAATTTTTGCAGATGAAGTGGTACTATCTTTTTCGGTCTCCTGAACAGAGATGGGAGAAAAAAGTAAAAAAAATGCTAAAATGGAAAAGCATTATTGCCCTTTTTATAAACTACGACGTACCCGACGTTTCTGGTTGGGGTTGATGCGGTGGATTTGGACCTAGGAGTATCCGGCAACGGTCCCAATTCCTTTATCTTATCCATCAAAACTTTCTCCAATGTATTAGCATCCTCATATATCAATGAACCTTCCTCGTTATATTGGCGACAGTTATTAAACATCAACTAAAAAATAAGGGATTTCGTAAGCGGAATATCTATCGCGAGCTATCTTAATCAATCAGTCAAAACAATAAGTACCTTAAAATCCTGTATTAATTCGTTTTCGTTTTGATATTTCTCTGCTTTAATATTGGCTTCGATGGCTAGCATGTCTATAGGTTCTGCTATCACTTGATAGTAATCCGGATATAACTTTTTGGAAGGTTTCTCCATAAACATTAACATGGGCTGCCGACCGTCCTCACACTACAATGCAATACGACACGCTATATGTTGACTGACTATATCGAATGTAATGCATTTTGGAATTACTTACAACGTATTCTATAACACACTTGACTAACGTGTACAATCTCTTCTTCAGTGGTATATTGTCTTTGTATTTCCCTCGTGTCAATAAATTCGAAGCGCGTTTAATCAATTTAGGTTGCTGCAAACTGTTCTCAGATTCGCTATCTGAATCAGAGTCCTATAGAAATATCGAAAACACAATACATTATATTTGTTTATCTTAAAATTCTGCACATCATAAAATTTTATATAATGTTCAATTTACATAATATATTACCTGATCAAACTCTAAGAGTTCTTGTACTTTCTCTTGCATTATTTTTTGCAATTTAACAGCACACTGTAATAAAACGAAAAACATACAACTGCAATTACTGAATATCATTATAGCAATATTTCTAAATATCATTGATCTTAAATTCTTCGAAATTTGATAAAAAATTGAAGCCATTTGTATGTATCATATATTTTTTATATTAATATTTTTTAAAATTAAATAATGGTAATTAACATAAAGTAAAAATGTGTTAACCACAAGATTATTACCTTGTATAGTCGAGAAGTATGCATGTTATATTTCTTAGCATTTTCAAACATGATATTCATATCTCCAGCTACTTCACTAACAGTACCATATTCACCTTTCTGAAAATTGTGATTCAAGATAAATATGACATTAATCTTTAACATAATAATATAACATTTTAATATAAACGAATTATCATTATAATATGATAATACAAACCTTTATCTTTGTACGTATTTGTAATAAAGATATAGGATTCTTAATTGTCTTATAGTAATCAGGATATAATCTTTTTGATGGAAGCTTCCAAAAGTATTCGCTCATTCTTACGCCTACACAATACAATCCATAGTTATAAAATAGTCTGTAATACAATACAGATTCGTAATATCATAATACAATGTAAATTGTACCTTGATTATTAGGAGCTGTCCGAATGGTTTGAAATAACTGCCATTGTGGATTATCAGCTTCTTCAGTCTCAGCGGGTTCATCTTCCTCGTCATCGCTCTCGTCATCTTCGTCAACTAATGATGCAGTTTGTGCTATAAGCGACTGTGCCATGGTACGACTACCTCTTTTGCTTCTCGTCGACGGTGCAGTCGTGGCGATCTTAAGGACGTTGCTACCAAACCCGCCGTCTTGTCTTCTCGCGGCTGCAGTAATTATCTTCTTCAAAAGTTTGGCATCTTTATAAATTTGCGACCCAGGCTCGTTAAATTGGCAGGCGTTACGACACATGAGCATTAGATCTTTCTCCATATCGCCGAGCGAGCTGTATGCACCTTCTTGAATCTTCCTCGCGATAGTCTTCAAATCGATCGGAGTCTCGATGACATCGTAATACTCAGGATAAAGCTGCGATGTAAACGAGAGACTTTAAATAAGTACAGTACGTCGATTTAGAAGCACTCTAAAGACGGGCTACGAACCTTTTTAGACGGTTTGAGTTGAAACATAATATGGAGAGGTCTGTTATTGTCAGTGGGATCAGTCGCTGTCATAACTGCTGCAAATAAATCTTCGAATAACTGCATAGTTTCCTCGTCGAGATTCGTTGAACTTTCAGAAGTATCTTCCGCATCGTCCTGTCGCGTCGTTACTTTACGCGCCTAAACACGCATTAATGTGTTAATAATCTCACCATGTTGTAATAACCAAGAACTCTATTAAATTATTAAAAATTACCAATCTGCCAACTTTTAGAATAAGTTTCCCCTTAGGTTCTGGATCTTCATATTCTTCCATGATACGATTTTTAGTATTTACACACAGTTCCCATAGTTCAGTTGCATCTTTGTATTCAGGGGAGGTACGCTACAAAAATTATATGCATAACAGAAAGATTTCTTGCTAGGATAGTACATGTCTGTGTTCAGTAGAAAAAGCAGCTTCTCAACTGTTGCAAGATTCTATAATATGAATATTTCTTGTTCTGTATTTCTATCAGACATATAAATGTATGAAATATTTTAAAGAATCTTACATAGTTGCAAGGCTACNTGTATTTCTATCAGACATATAAATGTATGAAATATTTTAAAGAATCTTACATAGTTGCAAGGCTGCTTCTGTTGAACACAGTCAATAACAACCGAACAATTTATATATACTTTGGTATCTATTTGAATATTACATTGATACAATCGAGTAAAACGTGGGATCTTACCATGTAGAAAGCTTTGGCGTTATTCACCATCAACTGAATATCAGCAGCAAGATCGTCCATGTCACGATACTCGTCGGTTTTCAACTTTTGCTGCACTTTTAACAGATCTATGGGATTGGAGACAACTTCATAGTATCCTGGCTCCTGCCTACGTTTCGGCACACGTATAAACGCGTCGCACAGCAGAGACCCATCCTCTTTCTTCTGATTGCGAAGTATATCATATAATTGTTGGCACAGGTCACTCTGTACAAGGTGAGAGGCTATTAGCGTGAGTTGAAGGTGCACAGCGTATACTCAACTTATGTGCTAATATGAAAGATGATGACACAGGAATATTAGGAAGGAACATTCGCAAACAAACATTCACTCACAGGATCCAGTTTTTTCCTCCTCTTCGTCGGCTCGGGCGGGACGTCGTCGCCGTCGTCCTCGGTGCCGCGGCTCGCCACCGACGACGTTCTACGCCGTTTGTTCATCCTGGCGTATCTTAAAAAGTCACAAGAGGGTATAAGTTGGACGGGTGCTCCAGCAGCGGTTCAGTATCTACAACAGAGCGCCGCTACATCGTCCAGTGAATGCCGCCGCGGTCGCGGTCGCGAGACCCGTTGCGGCTATCGGCGGTAGGAGAGCACAAATTTGTAAACAAATGTACATGCGCATACATACGTTCGGATACGTGTGCGCGTGTATGTACATAAAAAAGGGTTCTTGAACTAAACGCGGGGGCCTTATTTGTCGGAATCGTTGCGCCGCTGGTATCCGAGGCACACGTCGGGTGCGGGCTGGTCGCGACGACGTATGCGGTGGGCCAGGATCCCGGGGACGAGGTTGTGGGACTCGCCTCACACACGCGCTACCTCTTCCACGTCTCGACTCATGCGTTAGTTTGTTAACTCGCGAGTGAATTCCTCGAGGAGCGAGGATACGTCACGTATACACGGGGGGACGGGGAGGGAGGGAGGAGAGAGGGAGAAAGAGATAGAGAGCGATTCGAGAGAGACACATACACACCCGGACTGGCAGCTAAAAAAATCACGCCGCCATGATAAGTCGCCACTGCGCTTCAAAACGTGGCCGACGTGCACGGCACGGTCACCAGTGGCGGTGAGTAGTGGCGGCTTCAAACGCGCCACGAGAAACGCATTTTCCGCCGCCACTCCGTCGACATTGATTATCAACCGCGCTGCGACCGCGATCTCTCTTTGCGTGCGAACGGGACGCGTCCGCGCGTCCCTCACACACTCTCTATCCCTCTCTCTCTTTCTCTCTCTCTCTCTCTCTCTGTTCCCCCCTAGGCCGGCCCGGCGACACCGTCCATGGGCATCGAGGGCATTCCAACCGAAATTTACCGCCATATCCGGCAAGCGCGCGCGAACCCGCGACTCATCCCACCGTAAACAAATGAAGGAGACACGCACACCAATAGAAAAGCCGTGCACGTGTGCGCTTTTCAGTAGTCGCATATCCTCCCCATCTGTTTTACGGATAAACCGTGGGTCTGCCTGACTTTATTTGTTCCACATGAAGTTTCGAAAACGCTGAGATGACGGCGATCCCGCTCGAGGGTGTACCGACCGTTTCTATTTTCTGTCTCGCTCATTTCGTCACTTGTTCTCTCTCGCTCTCTATCGTGTTCTCGTTCTCTCTCTCTCGCTCTCGCTTGCTCGCTCGCTCGCTCGCTGCCTTTCTTTCAGGCTCTCACCTGTCCTCGCAACCTTACGGGAGTAGTTTCATTAATGCGGGAGACATGTGTATGCGCGAAAATTCCTTCGAGAGAGCGCAAAACACGAAGCGTACCACGCTTTCCATGCGCGTTCCAGGACGACACGTCTCGGCTGACGCCACGCTGCGAGCAGCCGTCGATTCCGCTGATCATGCTATCTGAAGAATCTCAAGAATCCACCGACCGCTCGGTACGCGGACCGCGGGAGTTCCCTGTCTGTTCGACGAACAGACGCTCTGTCTTTTGCAGAACATAATAATTGATAATTGCAATCGCCAACACGAAGTATTTTATATAGCTTATACAGTTTGGGATATGTTTTCGCGATTTTAAAGTGGAATCTGGAAGGAACGAGAGAGTCGAATGTCGGTATACATTTATCTACTGCCGATATCAGTCGTTGCTTTGATTTGGTTGAGATTTAGAGATTTACGCGCAAAATACAAATTTATTTTACGTGCATGTATTACAAGAAATTTTAATAATTGAGAATTGTACATAATGGCAGGACAGTACGCATAATTCTCAATTTATTCAAAATAATTAATAAAAACGAATGAAATGTGAATTACTACGCATGAAATATTCATAAACTTTATAATTATTACATTTAAAAATTATAATATTCCCGATAATTAAAATATTTAAGTAAATAATATTATTTACTTCTCATATAATATTATTCATATGAAATAATATTTCTGGAATATTTAATATTAAATAATATTGTAGCGCTTATAGGAATTGATCAAAAATAACCAATCACGATTGACACTAATGATTGGTCGATCGGCGTTGGTGAAAATGGCGATTGTCCCCAAATTTTCCCTATTCGGAAATTTCTGGAAATTTCAAACGCAATTTCTAAAATCCGTATGTTTGTCAATGGTTAGCGATTGATCATTGATGATACTTCTTGTGTTTTTGACGAACCTTTTTTCTTGATACATATAGATAAAAAAAGGCTTTGAGAGGGAACATACCTATATTTGATCCATTTCTTAATAAGGAAAAATAAAATAAACAGAAGGTAATATAAGAAAGGGGAAAATATCGGAAACTGGCACGATGGCAAGTTTGAAGGCGGCATGTGCACGTAATCAAAAAAAAAATAAACAAGGATACCACGAGAAGTCTCTTTCATCTCCGAAAGAGGTAATTTGTTTTAATTCTTATTTTTAATTTATTATTAGTATTAGTAGATTAATATTAGTAGTTTCTTTAGTCCTTAGCTCTTGTCAAAGCGTAGTAACCCCTCAAACGTTTTTCTGTGGTGTGCGCTTTTTACAATTTACACAGATGTACGGAATTTACAGTTTAAACGCCGATTCCGAAAGGTCTAATTTAGAGAGATTCTCTTAGCAAGATACTCTCGGTGGTTTGCCATTCCGAGAGGTAGTGATCAAATAAAATCAGATGTTTTTGATCAAGGGAATTTCAACCCTGATCTTTGACACATAGAGCAGACGCACAACTCTCTGTGCCACGATCACTACAGTTTATTAATAGTAGTAATAATAGAAATGAGTAAAACTATATCAATCTCTAGACGTCATTTAGATCTGAAAAGTTCTTCTCCCTCCAAGTTTTTGTTAAGCTTAATCCAAGCCTTTATAGGAACCTCTAAGCCTTTTGTTTTTAGTTTGGCCTTATGTTCTTATATAGCCCTAGCTTCTTAGGCCTTACTCTTGTCCCTTAGACCTGGTACAGCCAAAGGTCCCCAAGTTTCAACGCAGCTTTGGAAAAAATATATATAGAATGATGGTCGGGATCAAATCTAGGATTCGTCGTTTTCATACAGTCATATAGTCTTTTTCGACTAAGATTATATACCTATTGAATCTTATGTATCTGCCTTGGCTTCAGGACAAGAAAAAATAATGCAATAATATTTTCAGATATGTAAATATCTAAATGAACGTGTTGTGGGTCAGCAACACGCGAAAAAAGTGCTGAGCGTTGCCGTTTACAACCACTACAAGCGAATTTACAACAATTTGCTAGTCGAAGAATCACAGAAAGAAACTAACGTTAACTCAGCCAACACAGAAGAGACAAATCATTCCTTCACTAACAGAGATTTTGAATCATCGTCAAGCAATGGAAATTCGGTTCCAAAGAATGACAAGCAGCATCAGTTGACTAAGAGCAACATAATGATGATCGGTCCTACAGGCTCTGGTAAAACGTTGCTCGCACAAACGATAGCAGAACTCTTGGACGTCCCATTTGTCATCTGTGATTGTAGCACTCTCACGCAATCCGGCTACTCTGGCGACGACGTAGATAGTATCATAGAAAAGCTCTTTCGGAAAGCTAACCGTGTAGTGAAGCAAGCTGAGAAGGGCATCGTCTTCTTAGACGAGGTCGACAAGATAAAGACTACTATTGGCGGAAAGAATCGTGATGTGGCCGGGGAAGGCGTACAGCAAGAATTGCTGAAGATGTTGGAGGGAACGATTGTGTACGTGCAAAAAGATTATACAAATATAATTGGAAAACCTGTGGATACCACAAATATTCTTTTTATTGCGTCAGGCGCTTATAGTGATTTAGACAAGTTGATAGCACAACGGGAATTGAAAAATTCCGATGCAACCTCCGCGACTAAAAGCCCAGACAAGGAAACTGCGACTTTGACTAACGATATCGCCAATATATCACTTTCCGAGAGAAACAGATTAATACAACAGGTGGAAACTAGAGATCTTATCAAGTTTGGTATGATACCTGAATTTATTGGCAGATTCCCTGTGCTCGTGCCTTTCCATACCCTCGACAGAGACATACTAGCAAGAATTCTCACCGAACCAAAAAATGCTATCGTTCCTCAGTATAAGATGTTGTTTTCCGAGGACAAGGTATAGTTTAATAATTATCTTAATAAAAAAAACTTAATAAATCTGTCAATCATTTTAAATCACAGTAGTTAATTGCAAATTTTATTGGTTTTACGCAGGTGGAATTAACATTTGACGAAAATGCATTGACTGCAATTGCCTCTCTAGCATTAGAAAAAGGAACGGGAGCGCGAGGTTTGCGAGCGATAATTGAAACATTGCTTTTGGATCCTATGTACGAAATACCACAGAGTGATATAGTATCCGTTCACATCACAGAACAGTGTGTGACAGGCGTTGAAAAGCCGCTATACATAAGACTAAACAATAGTAATGATTATATTCAGTAGCCATAGCATGTACTTTGATGAATAAAGAAAAAACTTTGATATAACTGCTTATCGGTGGATAATTTTTAGAAAATTATTAAATCAGAACATTCGCGTAAATTGCTGAAATTCAATTATTTTATATAAAAGATATTTTTTTACATAGAATTTTTTTTCGTTAAAGAGAAAAATATAAGAATAACGTATACAATTTTCAAGCTGTATATTTGGTATTCAGAATTTTTCGAATTCTTTTTTTAAATAAATTTATTGATTTTGGATGTTATGTATAATATTGGACTTTGCTGCACTGTTAATTATACGCACATTTGATATATCAAAGAAAGGAATAGATATGTAAATACTTTTCCTTTTTATATATACTTTTTTGTTCCCAGAAAATATTTTGAAAGCCATTTTATAATAACATTATATCTGCAAATTAAGAGCAATATAGACATGAATACCAATTTATATGTTTTGTAGATTGGTATATTCATGTCTATATTGCTCTTAATTTAATTACCATTTAATGATTTGTGATTTCATAATTACAAATTAAAAAAAACTGCGTTAATGTAGTCACATGTATATTACGCGAAAATTAGCAATACACAGATTATTCTCTCTCGATAATTTATTGAGAAAAATGTATTTATAAAATAATAACTTTGGTAAGATCATTAGAGGAATTTTATGTTAAGTTTTTCTTTTTCTTCTTAATCTTCCTTATTCGCGATATCGAACTGATTGTCAGAAAACGTAATGGAAAAATTTTTAATCTTAATTACTACGCAAGAAACAAATGGTCTATTCGAAAATAAAAATATCTCACACATATATCTAACGAGTTAGTAAACGTTGTATTTCTAAAGTTTCAGGTATTGATCACTTAACATACAATCCTCCTTATGTATATATATGTATATATATTTTTTTTTGTTTAAGAAAAAACACGACTCTCTTATAAAATTACTCCAAATGTAATAGAAAGACATTTTGAATTTCATTGCTCATTAAATTTATCGTAAAATGTACTTTATCTTATAAATACTCGTTGTCTAACAGGAAATAACAATAAAACAAAAAAAAAAGATTCTGGAAGTAGATTAAAAAATGACACAATTATAAATCATTCAATGTGAGGCATTAAACATAATTGAGCATTATTTAATAAAGTACATTTAATCGATTTCTATGATACGACGGGAAAATATTATTGATCTTCGAGACATGCATAATACATAAATGCTGTATACAATAAGTGAGTAACAAGTTTCGCTTCTAAGAACGAAAAATCAATTTCTATGATGGTTAGTTAAAGATCGAGACTGGTCGAGACTAATTTACATAATTACTATGTTTTTTTATCTACATACAATTTTTGTGTCTGTTGAATAGCCTTAATCTAAGCTCAAATCCAGTTCAGTTTACGCCTCGTTCTCACCATCAAGTTGATAATGATAACGTCGAAGAGCGGCTAAACGTAATCTTTCGGTTTCTAGAGCCTGTTCTAGTTCTAGAATTCGCACTTGAGCTTCCATTTCGAGCCTTTTAGCTTGATGTAAACTCAGATTCGACATATCTAGATCTTCTAAAATTCGGATACAAAAATATTAAGTACTAATGCACGATATGCCATATAAAAATTTAATATGCTTTCAAATAAAATTACCATTTTCCTCGACAAGATGATTGCAGCTCTTAGCAGTTGCGACAACGTTCGCTGTAGCTTGAGTCACTTCTCTCGAAGCTTTAGAGAGTTCAGTCAAATTATTACTGTTTCTATCAGCCTTAACTCTACTAGCAACTACCAATTGCGCGGTAGATGCCGCAATTCCTTGTGAAGCAACAACTAATTGCTCGAATTTGCCATTGCCTAGCACAACTTTATCCGCTGCTTCTCTGTAACGATACGTGCATGCATATATAATTATGTTTAGGAAAACTATTAGGCAATTATACCTTAGTACTTTGCACTTACAACAAAAAGTTTGCGCCCATAGCAATCGCTTTTGCTGCCGAGATAAGACCCTCAGACCATTGATGATTACGTTTATAAAACTCAGTGGCAGAAACGGTTCCCTGAAAATATTGTTAGGATTTTTAATTGTAATTTTTTTATATTAATTATTTATCTAATGTATCAGGTACCTTTCCCTGTTTCACAATTTCTTTCTGCAGTAATCGAGACTTCTGCACTAATTTTCTTATGCATTTCATCAGATCCGTACAGGAATCCAAGATTTGTTCGTTCACTTTTAGTTTCACACCCGAGTCCGCCGCGCGAGATTTATCCAGCATATCCTAATTAAAAGTAAATTGAAAAGGATTGTTAGCAACTCATCTTCCCGATTTTTCCGTCTTGTAAGTATTCTTATCATTAAGCACCTGTATTTTTGCAACCGTTTCTTCTATAGCTTTATCCATACTCTGCAACTCGCTTTCTACTAAAGTCCCGATAATTTCCACATTGTTCTGAGTAGTCGATAATGTACTTATGAGAGACGAAATCTTTTGTAACTGACTTTTGACATTTGCAATTTGCGCATTGGTCATTGAGGACTTCTCTTTGATATAACTCAACATAATTAAACCTTGCGAACCTAATTGTTTGCATTCATCGGCAAATCCTACAAGTGTACGACGAGTCTTATGAAAAGCGTTAAATTGTTATATTCCAGAAATATTTTGTAATTTGTTTTAGACTGTCTCAAAATAGTATTAATTTTTGTCAAGAATTCCCACGTTCTCAAAATATTTTGTCCTCGCAAATAAAACATTATCATATAATTATAAAAGACTTACTGTCGGCTATACCAATATCCGTCGATGTATTTGAAGTGGCTTTTGCACATATCAGATAGAGAGCCAGAAAGTATGCACTGTGTATAGCAGTACGAATTAGCACTTTTCCCTTCGTTGTATCGAGCATATAATTGTTGTACGATTCTTCCAAATCGTTGAATGACTTTTCTGTCGGCACCAGTAAACTTGCGAGATAATCGGGCATGCAAGTTAACGCCGATATGGCCGGATTATCGATCGTATGCATCGCGTGATGCAAAATAGATTCCGCCTCCGATATAGCGTTCACTGAAACAAATATAATTTTTTTTTAATAATTCCGTATAATCTAATTTGAGTACAAATATTTAATTACATTGTTACTCACATAATAAATCAAACAAAGCCGTGTTAGCATCAGTTTTCACCTGATTATGGGATCGTTCGGCATCGGCTTCCAAATTTACTATTCGTAAATCCAGCTCCTCCTTTTGTACCAGTAAGTCATGGAGATCTCCTTCCAAAGCTGTTTTCTCGGATGTAATAAAATCTATTTTTGCTATCAACGCCTAAAGTGTAACGATTTTTTTATTAGTGCATGAATAGAATACTTTGGGGAATTAAAGCATTGACTAAAAATCTTAATTTACCAAATTTTCAGTCTGGACGGCGTCGAGTTTCTTTCTCACATCTTCCAAATCCTCGCGCGCTTGCGCTACTCTCTGTGCTTCTTGTTCCGTCGACGCTTGTCCTTGAAGCAACTCTTGCAATCGTTCTTCCGCCTTTAACGTCCGACGTTCAGATTGCTCCCGTAATATCTTTATTCCTCCCAGTTCTTTGTCCAATTCAGCTTTCTTTCGTGAATAATAATGACGTGAATAAAATGATAGACGTGATAAATAATTTCTTTATCGCTGATATCTCAAATACGTACCTTTCTGATTAAACTGATATGCTCTTCTCTCAGTTTCGAATAAACATCCTTAAGTTTTTTAAACTTTTCCTCCAAAACTTCATTTTTTCCTTGAAAAATGTAACAAGAGCAAAATTATCATTAATAATTTAAAAGCACACATATTTTTTAATAAATAATACAATTATATAATCAAAAAGTAAATTAAAATTTTACGAACCTTCAATTTCTTTAACTGTCACTAACATAGTTGCGTTTTCCTTCATTAACTTCTGACAAGTTTGTTTTTCCGTTACGATTTCGTTGCTCTAAAATATTCGCATAACATAAGTTCATGAAACAGAATGGAGTTATTAAAATTATGATAAATGCTTACTTTAGTAGAAAGTGTCGACTCCAACTCTAGAACGCGATTTCTAAAATCCGCAACAATTTGTTGATGATCCATTAATAAATGATTTACTTCTTGCCTTTGACGAACATTTTCTTGATACAAATGATCAATAAGGCTATCTCTGAAAGAGAGTCTGTATTTATAAAAAAAAAAAAAGAAGAAACACAGAAACTGTTAGCTTATCAATTTTTCAATTAGGAAAATGAAATGAAATAGAAGGTAACAAAAAACAAGAAAAAAATGTTAAATCTTATACCTTTCCGCAAGAGCATCAGGTGATATTGAGCCATTTCGCGTATTCACAGAATCCAACTGATCACCCGTTAATGATCCCGTATCAGATGTATCAATAAGGTTTTCTATGGCAGTCTCAATAGATTCTTCGGGCGGAAGTACTACTATTGGCGTGACGTACGTTCTCAACTCGGCTTGTATTAAAAAGTTAGGTGGCTTCTAAAATATATACAAGAAATATAACATACATATACCTTTCGTATATTAGTTATTTTGTATGCTAGAATTAAAAATTTTACCTCAGGCAACGACGGAATTGCTATCAAATGTTTAAAATACTGCATATGTTTAATAGTATTGTAAAAACTCTTCAGCTCGTGGAATTGTTTCGAGAATCTGTCACGGTGTCCAGTTAACGTGTCCGCTGGGAGTGCACCATGAAGTTTAAACAGGATTTTCACGCAGCAATCGTACAGCTGCGAAGCGTCCTGGATGCATGGAATCAAAGGCGCGAGTCGGCACTGACCGCACGGTGTCATCGAATTGGATCGTGATAAATCCAGAGAACCAAAAACTACAATTATGTGCAAAGAATGAATACAATGCTCCATATAGAATATTTACATCTCAAACGAGAGATAAAGTGCAAAATAATTTCAAAAGACTTTTTAAATATTTTTTAATATACCTGCATGCTGTAAGTTCAAGATATCGTCCATATAATCGAACATTTCAACAGACATCTGGAAGCTAAAAAAATAATAAATAATATAGATGACATAGAGCTAAATAAAGTTATATAAAAGACATAACTCACTATATATTAATATCATTTTCTCCAATTGCTTCGAGCTCCTCTGGAGTTACTTGCAAATTTCCCGGTAAGCGAGGATTTCGCTTGTGATAATCTAATTTAGTTATTAGCAGTCTTGTGTACAGTTGTATGAGACGACCGTAACCCTCTCTGAGATGTTGCCAGAGTTTCCCAATGTCCTCCAATTTGCCGCGATACCGCTGGGAATCGACGATGACCCGGGGATGTCCCTCGCGCAACACTTTGTGCAGAACATGACAGAATTTCCACGCAACAATTTGATTCTCCTGCAACGGCTGTCTCAACATATATGTCCAGAAGATGCTACCACTCTTCTCTCTATATGTACCAATGATGGCACCTATTTGCTTATAAGGAACTTTTTCTCTTTTTTTCTTATATATCACTAGGATATAATTTAAAATAAGTACTATAGGTAAATATTTTTATCATATTCCAGACTAGAAAAGGATACTTCTTACATGTTTTTCCTTAACCGGCGTTTCCGCCCCGTTTACAGCTTTCCCAATGCTAATACTCTATAAACAATAAACAATCATATGTTTACATGAAAAATTTGAATGATTAATTTAAATCTCACTGTCTCGAGTATTTAAAACAACGTCAATATTTTCTTGTTAAATTTGTTTTAAAAGGGATACTCTGTCGTCTACATAGTTCCCAACTCACTCCAGGATATGAGATAATTGTGATATTCCAACGTATATAGCGCGATCTCTTGACTCACCAGTTGATGAAGCTGTTTATCAGTCAGCGGTATTGTGGTCATGATGATAGCATAATAAATTCACCAAGGCGAGAAAGAAAGGGGCACGAAGGCGCGGGAAACGATACGCAAATATCGGCGTACGGCAAATCGAATATCGTCACGTCGATTCACAGGTCGGCACGTGTCATTTCCGGACGGACCGTAGACTACGACTTTCGCACAGCTGCGTTGTATTATCTGCAAAGCTGCAAGTTTGAAGATTATCGTTACTCTCAATTATCACGTTTAGGAGGAGAGAGCGGCACCGCTCTCTCGCATCGCAGGGGAGGCGGAGAGACTCGGGACATCGCAGGGGCAGCGCACGCGGGGGGGGCCCCCCTCCCGAGTTGCTTGACCTCAGCGGGGTGCGGCGCGTACCTGAAGCCTCCGAGATACAGGCGCGAACCTCGCGCTTGAGTCTGTCGTCGCTCTCTGCTCGCGATCCCCTCGTCGGGACAGCGGGGACATGTTCGCGCGATGACACACGTCCGGCCGCTGTGTCCTCTCACGAGCGTGACAGCGGCGAGCGCGTCATTCCGCGTGCGACTCCGCTCCACCCGTGGGTGTCGATGCCACCGTCATACGAAACGGAACTACCGGAACGGAGTCTGCCCTTCCCTCCGAATTTATTTTTTTTCTTTTCCTCTTCTCGTACTTTTCGCACGCACCAGCGACGGTCAGGCGCCGGAGGGATGACAGACGTGCACAAAGAGAGAATTGTGATAACAAATAAACCAAATAAACCGCACGGACACGCAACACACCGGAAAGCCGTTCACAGGCTTAGACATAGAACGCCGTGCGAACAGCGAACGTCACGATGCTGCCATCGGACGGCGAACGAGATAAATTTTTAGATTGAAGAATCCTTCTTACCAACGCGTTTCATACAATTTTTAAATAAATATAAAAGAACAAATTAAAACAAAGTCTGTTTATACAAATTTGCTTTGCAAACGAAAAAAATGTAAAAGTAGTTCAGAGAAATATTTAAAATCATATATATTACTAATAACTGTACTAATAATTTACAACAGGATGTCAATTATTTTCAAATTTCACATAGCAATTCTTGTACAATTAGTGTTTTATATTTATTGTTGATAAATGTTTCCAGCTGCATTAATATTAGGTCGTTAATTTTAATAATCTTCGGTAAATCGATTTTTTCACAATTGTTAAACGATTTCAATTATTATAAATTTATCCGCACATATTACTTGCTTAATTAATTCTTGTTAACTGTAGAACTATAGGATATTATGTGCGTTTCTTACAATCTGCGTCGCAAACAATTATATTTATTAATTATAAAAACAATAAAAATAACGCATCTAACTCTCCCTCAATTTTAACAACGAACAAAACATTATGTAATATACATATACAAGTACACAGCCATTTTCCATTGTATGTAGGCTTACAATAAAAACATCAATTTTATAATATAATAAAATTAATTGCATCGCAAATGTATTATAAACTTAGTAAGGTAGCAATAAATATACATAATGCTCGCAAATAAATTTAGGAATTGAACAATCTCGGTGTCATTTTACTGCAAAGTATTCGTGAAAGTAGAATATAATGCGAATATTCAAATGAATTAATCGTTTAGTACGCACACAATAGTAAAATTATCATAATTTATTCCTCGCGAGCAATAAGCCCATTAACTTCCGGTTGAAGAAATTCTGCTACAATAGCCGATACCATTTCGCTGAGAGTGCTTTTTAATTTGCTTAAGTCTCTAAAATCAAAATGTTATGGAATGCGATTAAATTTATATACAAGCAATTTTAAAAATAGGCTCTTGAATAATTTAGAATATATAACATTAAAATGTAATAGAGTATTAGAATTAAAGAAAGCAAGAATGAAAATGAATATTTTTGCAAGTAGGGTTTACAAAGAACTTACTCTCCGGGCGATCCACACAATTCATTGTAGTACTTTATTTTGGGTTCCGTGCCACTAGTTCTTAAAGTAGTAACTAGCCCATTCTTGAAAGTGAAGGTGATCATTTGGCTAGATTTTGATACAGGTAGAACTGCTTTGTTATCAGGTTTCGTATTGTCATATCCAGTTGTTAAGTCTCGAATGCCACTTATTACATATTTCCCTTTAAGAATTCCGCTTGGGTACTGTCATTAAACAAATTACATCTTCGTGAAAGACAGCAAAGAAGAGACAAAAGAAATGGAAAGAATAAAATTTTAAATCAGAATAAATTTTACAAGCATGTTAAAAAGAATTCTTATTTTTATATATTCATTAAAATTAATATTACTTTATCTGAAATTATATAAAGAAATGCAAATGAATCTGTTTTTGGAGCAATCAATATCAACACATTAGTTAATATAGTATAAATAAAAAAATTTTTATCGTACAACAATATACTTACTCCATACTTATATCTGCTTCTTCCTCAAGAAATGCTGTGAGATGATATAACGATAATACTACTGGAATAAATAAAACGGCAAGAAGCACGGAAGGTAGCAGCGTCAATGATATAACAACCACATTTACATACTTGCTGTACAGACTATCTTTTGTCATCTTAAGAAGCATTAGCAGAAGACAAAAAGAGAAGAAAGAAGAAAATGTAATTAAACAAATTCTTTTAGAAATTATTTTGCTCGATTGTTAGACTACATCAAACATATTAATGCACTAAAACACAAATTCGTTAAGTATGAAAACAAATTGCGCACAAAGTATAAATACAAAAGTGTTCTTTGATACGAATAACTTCCAATACACACCACTTTACGTTTACATGGTTATTATTATTTTATCACGAGAATTGCGATAAAGCGCCATTGTCGACACAACTGTCACCTAGGATGACACATGCAGAAATACATCGGCGCGTCGGTTTTATTACACTTTCGAAGTGGTTAGCCAGTTTATGCTACCTCATGCATCACATATATTTGTTGACCTTGTGAGCATTAGACACAAATTACAGAATACATTAGTCGTTTATAAAGCGATGTTCGCTGTTGTACTTGCGACAAGAAACTAGCTTTATATAAACTGTCATATCTCTACATCAGATACATTTTTATATTAGGGAAAGATAACAGTTTTTGCTCTTCAGAATCGCGATTAATCACACTGGTCAGGCAGGTTTTTTTATAGACGTCTCAATGGCGCCTTTACAAGTAGCGTAATTGCATGCTATGTCATATTTATTTGTACGAGTTATTAACCTTTTTTTAAGTACGATGTGATGTTTCTTGTTATATAAAGGTGAAAATGCAATTGATGTAAATAGCAATTTAGACAATTAGCACAAATTGCAACATGCAAGCTGTTTTTTTAAGTTTTATTTAAGTAGAATAAAAAGAGAGAATTCATAGAATATATAATAAAAATTAAAAATAG
Source organism: Solenopsis fugax (assembly GCA_003595255.1). Classification (NCBI taxonomy): domain Eukaryota; kingdom Metazoa; phylum Arthropoda; class Insecta; order Hymenoptera; family Formicidae; genus Solenopsis; species Solenopsis fugax. The sequence goes on along the minus strand of QKQZ01001004.1, from coordinate 26,687 downwards.
TACTTACTGTATTTGATTTGCCCGAATAATTCCTTAGTCGTTCAAATATCGCCTTAATGGTATCCGGTTCATGACATATCCAATAGGAATTATCACTGATATGATGGCCGTATCTATATATCGTGGAATACATCGAATTTATTAATACTGCATTAAAATTAACTTCAGATAATGTACTTCAAATAAGCGTGACATACTCTTCGTATATATCTTTCAATTTATCAGATAAAGTTAATCCTATCGTCTCGAGATAAGCTGCTAATTCAGCTACGCGTACGCCAGCGCTGATACCATCCTTATCTAGAACCTTAGAGCCGCACATAAAACCTATAGCCTCTTCATATGCGAATAGGACTTCCTTATTATCCTTCATTAAGTCTATAGCTTTGTTGCCCATCCATTTAAAACCTGTTAAAGTTTCCTATCGAAAGATATTCTCATTTAGAACTCATTTTATCTTATTCTTGTTGTATAAATAAACATTTTAAACATACAAACCTCGAAATTAAAACCTTCTTTCTTACCCATTGAAGCTAGGATTTTGCTGGAAACAGTAGACGCTAACATATATGTCTCACTCATATCGATATCAGGGTGTAACACTTGATAAGTGTGAGTCATCCACCAACCTAATAACGCGCCAAGTTCATTTCCAGAGAACACATGCCATTCCCCGCTATAAAGATCACGTGTTTGAATGTTCTTCTATTACAGTTCAATTTAAATTTATTACGAGTTCGCAAACCTCTCTTTCTTCGTTGCGCACGCAAGTCTATCAGCGTCAGGATCGTTGGCAAGTATTATAGACGAGTCGCTTCTATTTGCTAATTTTATACTAAGATCTAGAGCGCTTTTTCCTTCCTCTGGATTTGGAAATTTCACTGTGGGAAATTCTGGATCTGGTAGCTTTTGTTCTTCCACTGTTATGAATGGCTGAAATAGAGACAGGGCAAATAAGCATCTGTCTTTCGAAAACTGTGTTTCACAGTCAGTATACAGAGCCCGCCAAAAGTTTCGCACCATCTAAATAACTCAGAAAATATAAGTTTTACAGAAATATGTTTCAGACAAAAGTTATAGGGCATATAAAGATCTATTTGCTGATCTTATCAATTTGACCTTGGGTGGCATTGCCAAGATCAGATCAAATTCACATCGATGTTGTTAGACGGAACACCCTACTTTTGATTACAGAATCTGATAGCTGGTGTCAAAAGCTTTTCAAAACACTATAACAAAGTTTATTTTCCTTAAGTGCTTTCTGAGTTATTTAGAAAAGTTCTCGAGATCCATTATAATAAAATGCAATAAAAAAATAACAGTTTCCACCTAAAAATTTGAAAAAGATTTTAATAATTTCTGAAATAATGAGTGTCGGTACTTCCCTAACATCCTATATCTTTTATTGCATTTTCTTGTAGTCGATCTCGAAAACTTTTTAAAATACTATAAGAAAGTTATTTTTTATTAAGTACTTTCCGAATTGTGAGGCTTGAAAGCTACAGTATATTGTAATTTTCAAGTCTCATAACTCGGAAAGTACTTAAGGAAAAATAACTTTATTATAGTGTTTTGAAAAGCTCTTGATACCAATTATCAGATTCTGGAATAAAAAGTAGGATGTTCCGTTTAACAACATCGACGTGAATTTGATCTGATCTTGGCAATGCCACCCAAGGTCAAATTGATAAGATCAGTAAATAGATCTTTTTATGCCCTATAACTTTTGTCTGAAACACATTTCTGTAAAACTTATATTTTCTAAGTTATTTAGGTGGTGCGGAACTTTTGGCGGGCTCTGTATGAAGATACTACCTTAAAGTTTGCTGCTTCAAACGCGGCAGTCATGTATTCATATCCAACACCATGCATAGCAGTGTACGTGAATTTTAACGTGGTATTTCTATTAACTTCAGGATACAGAACATTGTCCTTCAAGTCTCGATAATAATGCTGCATAATATCGTCTCTTGGGTCTTTATAATAGGAGCTTTCATAGATTTGACTTCCATTCCACGAGGATTCGAGTGGTTCAAGATTATCAAGAATGTAGCTTTGTATCTTCTTATCGTGCGGTGAAATGATTTGTGCACCATTTTCCCAGTAAACCTTGTATCCATTGTCGTCTTTGGGATTGTGGGAGGCAGTCACCATGATCCCAGCAGCGCACTTGTATCTCAAGATAGTGTAAGGTATAAACGGCGTGGGGCAGATTTTGGAAAATAAATAAACTGTAATCCCATTGGCTATGAAGATTGCAGCAGTTAATTCTGCAAACCTGAAAAATTAAATTCTGTGTTACAAGTTGGATTATCTCATAAGTTGGAGTACATCATGAATAGCTTACTATCATTTTTACTATTTTACCATTAGATACTACACCTTTTACTGTTGTAACGACCGTCATATCCTATTACAACACCTTTCTGGGCAACATCGAATATAGTATCCATCAAATATTTCGTTAATCCTTGGCCAGTTTGCACAATGACTAAATCATTCATTTGACTGTAACCTGGTCCCATACGACCTCTGAGACCTGCAGTTCCAAATTCAAGTCTCTTAAGAAATAATTTTGATAAAACTTTTATCTGTCCCTTGTCCAAATACTCCAATATCTCATCTTCTGCTTTCAGATCCTACAATAACACAAAAATTTATAATAACAATAACTTGAATGCATCTATTGTAACATAATTTATTGTTTTAAAAATAAGATAAATACACTGTATCTATTAGCATAAATACTATACCTTGTTCCACTGCAGCCATTCTGTGATTTTGCTATCCAAATTACTGTCACCAGTGTTTGCCGAATGGAGAGCCATGGTACCAGCTGTGCTTCTAAGCAAGTAAATTAGATTCTTCTGAATGAGTTCAATCAATGCGTCTATCAATGCAACTTCTTCCAGATAAGTGGAAATGCCTTAAGTACTCCTGTATCCGCAACGAGGACCGCTTTCTCCAAAATTTTCTGTAATGCATATGCAACATGCGAGTACAGGCTTGAGATTAGAGTGGTTGTGCAACAACGATAAGTGTTCATTCAGATAAGGCTTGAAAGCGCGATCGAATACAAACGATAACAGCAATGTAAAATTTCTTCTCGTCTGATCCGCGTATCGATCCGGAGCCGATAAGCGGCGGCGACAACGGGGAAAACGTATTGAACGTCGTGTGTTCTCACGCGAAACGCGGTCTAGGTTACACGGTAGAGGTTACGCGAGCGCGTCGCGGCGCAATACCGCGTTATTTTTCGCGGCGTATATTTATCGTCGAACACGCGGATTTATCTCACGTTATCGCGACTGATCGCGAGACGAAATGCTCGGGACGTCACGCGGGCGTCAGTTTGAATTTACCTCCAATCTCGGGGGCGATTACGTCAAACAGTCAAAGGTCTCCACCGCCGTGTAGACACCGGAGAAGACGCACGGCCATCGATAAGAACAAATACCGCGGCAATGATGTATCCGACGGATACGCGCGCGGTTTTATCGCGCACCATATATATTTGCACAAATGATGACAGAAGAACCTTGATTCTTTTATTTTTTTCCTCGCATGACTAATGACTACGTCGACCACGTGCAACGAGGCGTGAATATTTCTCCGCTAATTTCACGCGCATTATCGTACTCCGCGCCTCGATCCACGTGTCAACGAGATCGATTCTCGCGATATATAATCTGTTTTTGTTTTTTTAAATAATCGATATTCATGGATGTGAACAAGCGCGCGCGAATGGTGCGCAGTTAGGCGAGCAATAAAAACGTTATCACAGTTTCTTTGATTATACAGAATAAAATGACAGATTTGCACGTTCAACAAACATGCGTCGCGCCTTCCGTTTGAAATTAGTCACAAAAACTGATTGATGGTCGAGACTTTTTTTTTTTAGCACATATGTATGTTTTCTTTTTTTAAATCTTTTGTATTTTTCATCTTTTTTAATTCCTTTTCTTTTTCCAATATTTAGCTATGCACCCATTTCGTAATAAAATTAAAATTGAGGTGAAATCAGCGTTCTAAAAGTAAAGCGGTTTTTTTAAATTAAAGGACGCAAATCAATGGCATATCCAGAAAACACGATATTTATAAAAGATTTACAATAGTAATTTGAATATTTTATAAATATTTACGAAAATATTTCATAAACATTTTTTATGGTTTTAGATTGAACAGATTATAAAAATTAATCATAAATATCACATAAAAATAATTATAAAATTTGTATAAAATATTACTATAAATATTAATTTTTTTACTAACCATAAATGTAATATAAAACATGTCTATATTTTAATAACATTTTGAAAAAGGCGCTGCTTCGAAGCGTTTGATTGACCAATTTGAACAAAGATTTTTATGAATTAATCAATCAGAGAATGCTTTGCAGCATTAAGTAAATTGTAATATAAGATGCTATTGAAATCAGTGAGCCTTGGATAAATTTTAGTATGGCCGAGTTTTTTAATTCATCGATTGATCAATCTCGCCTCATCTTTCTGGGCTTGGAAACAACTAAAAGATGACTGAAGGCGTTATCGACTGTCAATACAAATGCTCGGGGTGCTCTAAATAATATTATTCGTTTACGATGCAGGACTCTCGCGATTTGTTTATCTGTTTATCGCACAGAGATTTACGTCATAATAAGCATATTTATTTATAACGCAATAATATATATCATTTACATCACAATATGACACTGCATTTTTCTCACGGTTATCACTCGTGTTGATAACATAATTTCATAAATTCAAAAAATCAAAAACATTAATTGTTTCTCATTGTATAATTTACTTTCCCTTCCCCCGACAGGCCTTTTATCGGTGTCATGTCACCGTATCGAAGTGATCGTGACCGGGCACTTTCTGGAAAAAAAAAACGAGCGTCATTTCGTACACGAATGACCGCGAATGACGTGCAATGGTGGTAGGTCCCTGTCGGTGACCAAGCGCGCACACGCACGTACCACACGTTACCACACGTAGCGAAGGTCTAGGGCACGCGCGCGTGTCCGTGAAAGAACGAGTTCCGCGTGGCCGCGCGAGAGGGCGCGGGAATCAACGAGGAAATTCGGCACCCACGGTATGTTTTCCCCGAGGTGTTTGGAGGTGATGTGTGGTGCTGTGCCGCGTTTCGCGTCCGCGGCATTGACGTCCGTCGACGTCGCGTTTTCTTATCGGTCCTCCCGCCATCGAGTCGGGTAAGAGAGCGCGGTCCGCGATCTGTCGCGTTGACGATCACGCGGAAAAGAAATCCGTGTGTCTGCAAGTCGTCCGTTTTCGTCCGTCTTCTTTTGGTCTCTTCCCCCTTTTCCCTCCCACAGCGCCGATATATCTCTGTTTTTCCCCCGTGTTATCGTCTTTGCGCGTGTCGCGCGATGCCAACGTCGCGCGACGATGTCACGGATTTCGGCTGTCACGTAGGTCACCCCCGCCTGGGAGTCTTCCGTGAGTTTTCCGCCGACCCGGAGAGTCGCAGCGAGTCTCTCGATAAGGACGGAGCACGGTTTCAGTGAGAGGCACCGTGGGTTCTTTGCGCTCTTTCCGCTCTCGTAATTTTTTAATGCGCGAATTAATCAACGCGGCTGTTTGCTCATCCGACGCGATGAGTTTCGCAAGCGCGAGCGCAGCCATTCGTCGGCGGCCGTACTCGTTTCGAACGTGCAGTGGCGATTACAGCAATATGGTTATAATGCAAGGGGAATACCTCTCTGATTTTAGATCCGAGCACACGGAACACGCCGTAATAGATAGTCCAGGTTCCCCGTTATCCCCGTGTCTTTCGGCTCCCATCGAGCTCCACCGCCGACCATGAGCTGCGTGCGTTGCTGCCTGATCAGTGCGGGTCGCCTAGCCTCCTCCAACCATGTCACCAGTCATGGTGAGTAAACCACCCTCGTCTATCTTGAACAAATAGGTAAAATTGTCAAGCACGACGGCAGCGAGAGATAGCTAGATCTAATGGAAATCTAATGAGAGACGTTCGCGATTGCACAGTACACAAAATCGTCAGAGTCGTCGTGGCTAGCAGAACCCTGACGATCAGCGGCAGCTTGGGCAAAGCACCAACGGAACCCACGCCACCCTCCAAAGACACCGTCTCGTCGAGCGGATCCTCGAACAATGGCGGCACTGGTGGCGGGAAGAAGAACACACTCACCTGTCCCAAGTGCGGAGATCCCTGCACACACGTCGAGACGTTTGTCTGTAAGCAGAACGTTGTTGAGTAGGAGTTCAAGGATAAAGTTATAATGCGCTCAGGTTGCTGAAGTCATTGCGAATACTTGCATATTTATATTAAGATCTAGTGTCTATTTTTACTAATGTTACATTCTAATGCAGCATCTATCATTTTTACAAATAACACAGCCTCCACGAGATTCGTCAAGTGTGAGAAGTGCCATCATTTCTTCGTGGTGCTATCAGAAATTGACTCAAAGAGGAGTTTAAAGGAGGCGCTCAGGCCAGAAGAGGGTAAGCAAGGATTCTACAGGAAGCCACCTCCACCTCCGAAGAAGGTAATTAGCTTTAATTCTGCTTTTTTAATTTATATAATATTAGAGACTATTTTCTAAGTAAAATGAAATATATTTCAAATATATCTGCTTTACCTTCAGGAAAAAATGATGCAATGCAATATTTTCAGATATTTGAGTATCTAAATAGACACGTTGTGGGCCAAGAATATGCGAAGAAAGTGCTGAGCGTTGCTGTTTACAACCACTACAAGCGAATTTACAACAATTTGCCAGTCCAAAACTCACAAGCGCAAACTAATATTAATCCGGTCAGCACACAAGAGACAAATCATCCCTTCACACACAGAGGTCCTAAGCCACGTAAATAGCAACGCCCCAGTGTTATAAATTGTTCAGAAATAAAATGTGCAGTCTGCATATTAAAATTGTAACATAAAACTAGTTCAATTAATGATCTTTTACAACAGCGATTGAAGCGATCTAAAGTAGCAATATTTCCAATTTTCTCCCTCGTAAAAAAATATAATATTTCATGCGATTATCGTAAAATGTTTTTTTTTGCTGCAGATTTACTGCATATATCAGGAATCGGAAATCCGTTTCCAGGAGTCGGGTTCCAGCACACAGTCAGTCCAGGAAGCGAGCAAAAGACGAGCAGTCAATCGGCTCCTGGATCAGCTATATTGGACAGCAAGCAGCATCAGCTGAAGCTAGAAAAAAGCAACATACTGTTGCTCGGTCCTACGGGCTCTGGCAAAACGTTACTCGCGCAAACGATAGCGCAATGCCTGGACGTTCCATTCGCCATCTGTGATTGCACTACTCTCACGCAAGCTGGTTATGTCGGCGAGGACATAGAGAGTGTCATAGCTAAACTTCTTCAAGACGCTAATTATGTAGTGGATCGTGCTCAGATGGGCATCGTCTTCTTAGACGAGGTCGACAAGATAGGTGCTATTCCCGGCATTCATCAGTTGCGTGATGTGGGTGGAGAGGGTGTGCAGCAGGGAATGTTGAAGATGTTGGAAGGAACAATTGTAAATGTACCAGAGAGAAATAGCTCGAGAAAGTTGCGCGGGGAAATGTTGCAAGTGGATACCACGAATATTCTTTTCGTTGCGTCGGGTGCTTACAGCGGTTTAGACAGGTTGATAGCGCGACGCAAATCGGAAAAATATCTCGGATTTGGCGCGACGCCCGCGGCTGAGAGCCCGGGCAGGAGGGCGGCGACTTTGGCCGACATCGCCAATATGTCACCTTCCACCGAGAGGGACAATAAGGAGAAGGACATGCTGTTGCAACAGGTGGAAGCTAGAGATCTCATCGACTTCGGCATGATACCTGAATTTGTTGGCAGATTCCCTGTACTCGTGCCTTTCCACACCCTTGATAGAGACATGCTAGCGAGAATTCTCACTGAACCAAAAAATGCCATCGTTCCTCAGTATCAGATGTTATTCTCGATGGACAAGGTACAGTTTTATAATATTATTTTCGTACTAAAATGTCAAGACGAATCTGTCATTTTAATAACAAATTATAATAAATTGTATTGGATTTACGCAGGTGGAGCTGACATTCGACATACATGCATTGAATGCAATTGCTTCTTTAGCAATGGAAAGAAAAACGGGAGCGCGAGGTTTGCGAGCGATAATGGAATCGCTACTTTTGGAACCTATGTTTGAAGTACCAGGGAGCGACATAGTGTCCGTTCATATTACAGAACAGTGCGTGAAAGGCGTTGAAAAGCCACAATATGTAAAACGAGACGATAGCAATGACGATGACATTCAACAAGCGCAGCATGTACATAATTAACAAATAATTAAAGAATGCGACACTTTGATATAACTGTTCTCTTATCAGTAGATGGACAATTTTTTAGAAAATTAAATTAGAACATTAGCGTAAAACGCTATTTTAATTATTTTATAAAGAACATAATATATAATTCTCGTATATATTATTTCGTATAAAAAGCAAATAATATGAGAACAACGCATACATATATAATATATTTTCAAACTGTCCTGTATATTTAGTATTAGAATATTTCTCAAATTATTTTTTGCTACAGTGAATTTCTATCGATTTTGGATATTGTATACATTATATGACATTATTGGACATAATGTTTGCTTTAATATATCAAAAGGAGGAATATGTATCTATAAATATATGTTCCTCCTTTATACTTTGTTCTCAGATAATATTTTAAAAGTTATAACGGAATCACATCGCTGCAAAATAACAGCAATATGAACATGAATGCTAGTACATCTTTTGAAGATGACTATTTGATTTTATAATATTAATATTGCAAATTGTAAGGCAATGTCTTACATTTGCCTACTTGGAATATGCATTATTATTATGAATGCCTTATCCAAGAGAAAGTGTCGCATAAACATAAAAAAACAGAGTAATGAGAATATACAGACCTAATTCTTACTTGACAATGGAAAAATGTAAATAAATTTTGTATCGTTTAATTCATTCGTATTGCAGGAAAAGTCAAAAAAATCATAGCACATAATAGCATTCCACATCCAATCAAGTTGTGTGCATCCTGCATGCATTTATTGATGGTTAACATCGAAAGTAAAACGACGTACTATGCGTTTGTATCTAGTAACCGAATATCGTAAAGAGATTTAAAGAAATTAAAAAATATATATATATGCGCATTCAATCATATCAACGTCATCCAATTTGGCAGCTTAAATGTTATACATTTGTTGGAACAAACTTCTATTATGATGTAAATTGATAAAGCAGACTGGCTTAAGATACGGAAACAAAAAATTCTAATCAATATGAAATTGTAAAAAGCCATATAATAAAGAAAATTTTAATGTAACCACTCATATAATCAATTTTCATATATTGTCATGTCAGGATTGTTTGTAAAGAGATTACTATTGTTACGCGTTGTTTAAGAAAAATTAAGAAAAAGAACATTCTTGTAGCACAGTTTTAATAAACATGAGATTTCTCCTGAAAAGGTGAAAATGCCCAAAGGACGAAGACAGCGATGAACAATATAAAAAGATTATTTTTATGTCGAAATACATTAGATAGAAGGCTTATGTGTAATATATTGTACATAGTAGTTAGTGAAAAGGAAAGTGTGTCTGATGTGCGAATTATACAATTATCAATTTGATTATAGAGTATATACATCCTCGCTAATTATCGCGCTAATTTACTTACTGATTAAAACTAAAACAAAAGAAGAAAGAAAAAACCAGGCTGTGCAAAATATAACACGGAGTGAAGTACATTTGCATAGAATTTTTTCCTAATTCTTTCACGATGATCTGATGTCCTATATAGAGTAATTCTGTATTTGTAATAAATCTATAATATGCAACTGTAGTATATACTTTGATTTATTTACCTCATAAATAATCTATAACATGTATATCGACATATTAATCTAATAAATCACATTACAATTACATTTCATCAGGAGTAGAAAGTATACTGAAAATGATTACGTTGTACAAGAATGAATATCTACAAGTATTGTCCACAAATTTCATACTTAACATTCTAAGTATTTTTATGTAGAACTCTATTTTCTTCCCTATTTTAATTCGCATCAATTGTAAAACATATGATATATAGAAAATTTGCGTGATCACAGTCGCGCAGAAAAATTTTATCAATTGAAAAACATGAAGACTCGCTCTCTCTCTCTCTCTCTCTCTAATTTGCGATTTTTCATTAAAATTATTATATATTGAAAATTATCGTCATTACAAATTCGATCCTCTGTCTTATACAATTATCAACAAGGACCAGTAATAAATAATTCCGTATATCTTACATTTCTTTTGTTATCTTTGTCTCCTTTATATTTCATCATAATACGAAGACTTTTGTGGCTTTACAGGTTTAGGTTTTGGCATCAGCATCGTGCCAAGTTCTGTCAGGACCCACTTTGTCGCGCGCAGTACCATAAAATGTACCGCGAATTGTAAGACAAGAGCACCAAATCCTTTGTATAAACCGAGCGGGCCCTCGGTTGAAATTATCGTGCGATAACAATCGGCCGCGCTGCTATATCCAGTCAATAATGGCGTGACACTTCTTCCAGTGTCCAAGTTATCAATAATAGTGCGCGTACCCTGAAGATGCAAACGATGAATAACTGTTTCGAGGGGATAAAACACGACATCGGCCGCACACATCGAAACGAGGATAGAGTGCGTCTCTATATCCTGCAAGACGCTCTCGGATAGAAAGTCCTTATTGTACGCGCCCTAAAACAATATGACAACCTATATAAAGATATATCTATGTGCACCCTCTGAAACACTTGGAATCGGATACATACCCTTGCTTCTTGCGAATGTTTATACCTGATGTGCATAATCCGACTAGTAACCCCTTTCACAATGAGGGTGAAAAGATATTTTGATACTCCGTACACTATGGTGGGTGGTACAAGGGCATAGATTGGAATGAGTCTACCCTTATTACATATGTCGAGCAGGCGGATCGCGCCGTCTCGAAAAACGTCCAAAATTCCTGGACATTCTGAAGCAATCTCAGACTGAACAGTTTCCACGAGCGACGCGGAATAGAAAGGAGTTACTATACCTATGGCAATACTACAAAGATCAAACATTAATAACTTGTTGAAATTTATTTGTGTGTGTGTGTGTGTGTGTGTGTGTGTACTGATAGATTTATAATTACCATTTGAGAAGGATGTGTTGTCCGAATGCTTTCATCGAACTATTGTAAGTGATTTTTCTGAAATCAAGTGTCTAGTTATGAAGAAGATAGAGATAGTTTTGCAATTATGAAACATGAAGCATTCTGTTCTATGATCACATTACTTTTGCCATGGCGTGATTTTTGAAAGCAGGTCCTCGACAGCCAACGTCATTCCTCTTACAAGTAGGACTGAGCCGATGCCCTTCCACAAGGTGTTTATACCTTGGGTCTGATGTAGACGTATGATTACAGGTACCAAAGTTATGGGCATTAGGTGATACTTGTTTGCGCTCGGATTGACCTGGCATTGTCTTCGTAATACTACGAAGGGATGGATTAGCAAGTTTCCTGTGATCAAACTCGCTAATCCGCAACCTAGTCCGACATATTTGCTTACGGCGATGTCTGGAGTGGACAGGCAAATTCATCAAATGTATAAATTTTAGTTTACGACCAGCAATGATCAATTTGGTCAATCACGTAAAAACTTCTGTTAACCGGCGAATAAAAAAAGAACGCCACTCACCGTCATCGACGACCGGTGGATTATCCTCCGCCAGGGGATGAATAACAGGTATGTCTAGAGGACGGATAACCTCTCGACCGTAATATCTCTGTGATGTCCCCGCCTCCCACGATCTGGCAGGTCGACCCCTGTACACATCCCCGTAGCCCTCTAATCCTGCCATTCTTCTTATACGAAATAAGTCAACGACTAGCTCGTTTCGTTGGACATTTGCCCGAATTAGTATAATTCAATTCACGCTCACTCACGCTGTTGAGTTTGACGGTCGGCATTCGACATTTTCGGTAGCGGCCATCGCGATTCCGCTGAATCAGCTGATCTGCTGAACTCAGAGTCTCAGAGCAGCATTGCGCGACTGCGCCACTTTCAAACGAAAGCTGTAGCACAATGGCCAAACGCGACATCGCGATCGAATACGAGCATTCGGTCGTCACACACTGGCACATCACGATTCGTCCTGGTTCGCACAAACGCGCAACACTTCATTTTCGATACTCCACGGCACTCTCGAAACTCGCTCGCGTCAAAAACGATGCAATTCGCATCTTCGTCGTCCCGTACGAGTTCCGAGTTTCGAGGCGTTGGTCCTTCGTCATGTAGCACATGTCTCGCGTGGTTTATGTATAATATATCCTCTGTACTGAAATGTGGGGAGGATCGCAGTACTAAATTAACATTTCGTCGATAACGAATTTGAGGAGTGTGTGAAGTTAGCCCCACTTTTTTTGAAAATTACTATTTTGAAAGTTGTTCCATGTTGTTCTAGTTGTTCCAAACATTGCTCCAAAAGGACAATTCTATAAGTGATATAAAAGTCGCAGAAAAAGAAAACACTTTTAGAATTGTCCTTTTGGAACAATGTTTGGAACAACTAGAACAACCTGGAACAACTTTCAAAACAGTAATTTTCAAAAAAAGGGGGGGCCAGCTAAAAAAATAGTTTTTTTCGTTTTATTGGAGTATAATTAGGAATAAAATAATATCGCTTTGGAATAATGTGGAACAACGTGAAACAACTTTCAAAATAGTAATTTTCAAAAAAAGGGGGGCTAACTTCACACACTCGAATTTGAGAACAATTGAATTGAAGCTTCAACCGCTTCAACGTCGAGGGCGCGGAGTAATACGTGAGTCGGATCACTGCTTTATCTGTAGCGGAATACGCGGATCGTCGAATTAATATACTAACGAAGGAGGGGGACAATAACGTATCGGCCGTTTAATTGCTGGAGTTGTATCAAGTTGTTGCAAGCGGCCTCGAATATATTATTTCTGGACAATTCGCTCGATTCGATCAGCTGCAACGACTCGACACTTGACTCGCGTTGTACCCGCGCGCGGCGTCGGTATGAAGTTGTCGATGTTCGAATTTTTTTGTCGTAGAAGCGCTATTACGCATCGGTTGTTTTGTTTCGGAAGTGTTCAATCGCGAGTGTCTTATAACAATGAGTTCGATCGCGTTTTCGCGAGTGCGTTGTTTTGTGCATGCGACGAGGAAGGTGCGAGACGACGACGAAGCCCGAGACCCCGAGACGCACCAGATTCATTGGCAGGGCAGCTCCAATTAAGGTTATCTTGAGGGCATTTGTGAGTTTTGTAAGTGTGCAGCGAGAGGACACAGTTCGCTCGATTCAATCGACTGTCGTAACGCATCGGTTTGTTTTATTGTTTCGTTTCGGTGGTGTTCAATCGCGAGTGTCGTATTATAACAATGAGTTCGACTGCGTTTTCGCGAATGTTGCCTTGCGAGCGTGCGACGAGGGAGTGTGAAACGACGACGAAGGCTAGGAGACATCAGGGGATCGATTGTGTATTATACAACTTGATGAAAATTACAAAAGTGAATAAATTTATTAAAATATTTGTAATTTCATTGGTTAAACTCTAGTGAATTTTCTCACTTTGTAATTTTCACTCAACTTATGTGATACACAATTGATTCCCAGGACTCCTTCGGGGCATTGGTGAGTTTGAGTGTGCAGTGAGTGGACTCGAAACGACAACGGCTCGCGTTTTCGCGAATACAGTGTTACCTCGATGGAATTGACAATCCAAACAGCCTGAGGGCAGGAAGAAAGGCTTAGGGGAGGCATCGGGTGTCAGCGGAGCAACTTTGCGGTAAGTTCAAGAAAATAGATCATAAGTTATTTAAAATAATATATTGATTCATTCGAGCACTGTTTTAATGCGACTGATTCTATATTTATGTTACAGACTCAACGTAGCTATGTGGCAGATATAACTCCGCTGTTGCGCATCGAGTCTGTGAGTAATGAATTAATTTTTTATTAAAAATATATACATATGCTGAAAAAATAATTTTAATGAAATAGCAGATGTTGCTTGATAAGTTGATTACCGGTTAAGCTAATCAGAATTTGGTCGAAATCCTTTAGAAATCAATCAACTATATAAGATGAAAAATGGAGAAAATAGATAAATGAATTAAGAATGTATAATTCCATCTATTTATTAATTAATGGTTGAAACTAATCGCGTGTTTTGTTACTTTGAAATTAAAAAATGTGGGACACTCAAAAAAAGCTGAAAATCTTGATAATTGGAACACAGCATTATATTTTCATGTCTTCTTGACTAACGTATGGACGAAATTTATGATTCGTTGTATGTACATGAAATTACAATTTACATAACTTTGCACGATAAAAGAGAACACAAGATTGTTTTACTGCGCATTTTACACAATTGCAAAAATTCCTTAATGGAACTATTTAACTATATTAAAAATTATGGCGTGCATTATCATAGGACTATAACTCTTATCAGTTATGAATTCATAGATAGGCCTGTACATAATTGATTTACATGTTGTACACTATATAAAAGTAAATATTCCAAATAATGAGTATTTTTTTTAAATTAAATTTTGATATAAAATTTTCTGATATATTTACATGCCCGCGTAAAAATTTCTACGTACCTCTATTGACGTATGTGGTTTAACCAAAAAATTTGTTGTTTTAAAATCTTGTGATAATCTTAGACTTAATCCTTTACAGTTATAATTTATTGCTCTAATTTTCTTAATCTTGTAAGTACCAAAAGACTGCTAATTGTAAGTACCAAACATTATTTCTTAGTACATTGGAATAACACGTATAAGGAAGTATCTTTGCACAAATTATGATTAGCACTAAATTATACTTGTTCGTCTACCCAGTCTACCATAAATGTGATGAGTGATGACATAATGATGAAATCTAAATAGGTCCGAAGTAATATAAAAGAAAGTTATGCTTCTTTCTTTTATATTACTTCGGATAAGTAAAAATGGAAAAAGAGAAGAAAACACTTTTCTTTTTCTTAGATTTCAACATTAACATAATTAAATTAAAGCTGTTGTGCGATTTAAGTCATAAATAAGAAAAATTCGTCATATACAAATAAATCCTAGCAATATTGAAGTAAAAACAAATAGTTGAATATTTACGTGTTGTTTTAACATTCATGTTTGGTTTTAATGTGATAATTACGTATAATTTTCTTAATACATATGATACATATGATAGTCTCGTGAACACAGTGATATTTTTTCTTCTATCTCTATTTTTATGAAAGTTAACGATTCCAAAAGATTCTCTCTAGGCTTTTCTTATTTAAAACCCTGATATAATTTTCTAACGTTTACGTATTATATAAAATTTCTCACACAATGTTCTACAAAACTGCATTCTGCTCCTTCAACTTTAACACGATACATTTACAAAAATCATTAGAAAATATCATTAGAATGAAACGAGATCTCTTCTATAAAAAAAAAATGCAGCAAAAATATAAGTACATGTTCCAAACTTGGACCCTAATTCTCACTTTCGTAAATTTCAGTACTTTAAAATTGCTTCTATCTCACAAATGTTACTCCTCTCTCTCGCCGGAGAGTTGCTTAAATTATACAAACTCCACTAAATTTACAGCGTGCATTTTGCAATCGTATATCGGCTTTGTATATCATACAAAAACATTCACTATCACGTCTGTCTCGGTATTGTATCGATCCATTCCGATTCGGGTCGAATAAATTCCAAGTCGCTGCCGTCTTCGGAACTATTGTCGTCATCGAAATATGGCCTGGTAATTTCATTGTCGTTTATCGGATATCCTAGATCACGACAAGCAGAAATTAGACATGCATAACGAGATTTAGGAGATTATTTCTGATTTCTTAACTGAGTGTTAAAATATTTTGATATATTACCGTCTTGATATAATTTCGGTCTTCGAAATATCTCAATTTCCTTCTCGTCGTCATCGAATAAGCTACCACCGTCTTTCAGCAAACTGAACGCGTATCCCTTTCTGCCCTGCTCCGAATGCTCTTCCGAAGATCGACACTTTGCGTAGATACATATGCAGCACAACACGCTGACGAAACATACCATACCTACAATCGAATTATAAATTTTTATTATTTTCAACTTTATTAGACATTCCGCGACTGACTTACCAGTTATCATAATGAAAACTAGTCTAGGTATTTCCATGATACTGTCGTCGCGGACGAGCTTGAACATCAATCTTAAAGATTTCTTTGCTTCGAACGAGAGTGTGGAGATGAGTTTGGTCTCCGCATGGTATCCGGACACCCTGGCCGTTATATTGTGATTTCCGGGCGATAATAGGATCGAGTAGAAGCCCGACCTACCATTTTTAATCGAATGTGGTGACCTATCGTAAGATAAGACAACGTCCTCAATCGGTTCGTCCTCCTCGTTGGTGACATATCCTCTCACGCCTTTCTTCATCTCCTGTATGCAGGCTAGTAAACTAGCTTTGTTCTCCTGCCACACGACGATGGAATGATCAGTGGTGCAACAGGTGACATACACGTCCATCATCAAGGTGCTCGTGTTGAAGTAAGCGTAATCTATCAAGGAGTGACCTCTTTTTCCACCAATTCCCATCGCCGCGTGTATCACGCTGTTGTCGCTGATGTTAGAGTTCTGCTCGCATCTCGTACTCGCGGACAGCACGTCCGCCCTCGCGTCGGCGTACAGCGACGCCAAGTGTCGCAGTAAATCTTCATCGTAGCTTTCGTACTTCTGTTCATGTATCTTACCATAATCGCGATCGAACGGGATTTCGATATGTCGCGAGCCACTGTTGAGATTCACGGTTAGCATAGCGTTCACATTTTTGAACCAGGTCGCGATCGTGGCCGCTTCCCCGTGCAGCTTCTCATGAATCGGAAATTGCAAGCCTTCTAGCTGCGGCGAGCAAATGGCGAGATTCTCGTTGGGATCGTACGAGAATTCCGGGGCCACGTATATGGAGAAATCATCTATGTAACTCGCAATTGTTGCGTCTTGTTTATAATTATCCAAGAGATACGAGGCGAAATGCAAGAGTACTTCGGCGGTCACTGGTTCCGGTCGTAGGATGCCGGCCGAGAAAACGATGGCGGGTCGCCCCGTTTGTTTTTGGTCGTTGTTGGAGCCGATCTCTAAACACATTATTTCACTACCCTCCGCGGTTTTACCGATAGTATGAAGAGTCGTCTGCTGCGGATATTTCGCGTTCAGGTCGGTCAAAGCGCGGTTGAAGCTTAGCTTCTCGGGTGATTTCTTGTGTTGATTGTCGAGCGTCGTGTTCTTCTGTACCATCTTAACATCGATATTCGTTATACCTTGTCGTTGTACAGGAACTTTCAACACCTGCGTAACGTATCCCTCGCAGGAAATCGTTAACGTGTATTTGCCGGGCACTAGTATCATTTTGAAGTAAGCCATGTTGGGTGATACGCCGTAGCTTCTTCCTCCGATCTTGACGGTGGCCTGTCGAAGCGGAGCGCCTTGTTGATCCGTTATCGTCGCGCGGATCCCGCTCGCGAGACTTATCACAAGTTCCATAAGCGGTTGAAGATTCTCGCGCCAAATGATGGGAACAGAGTCCGCAGGTGGATACTTGCAACACGACAGATTTATGCTCATCTGCACAGACAAATAAATATAATATTTAGAACATTTAACAATGAATTAAAAATATTTAAATAGTGTGAAGAAAAGAAATTATGCCTACTACTGGCGTGCCGTAAACGTGCTGTATGAAATTCGTCAAACGTTGAGTATTATTGTTCGACTGACTGCATATCTCATTGTGTCTCGAATACTCGTAAGTGTCAGCGAGCGTTTTAAATGTGTTCAGATCATCATTTGAATAACTGAAAGATACAAATTGATAAGAAATATCATAACTAAATTTCTTCGCGAATTACGTTTCTAAATTGTCACACATTACACTACCCGATTTGTGAGGCACCACTCCCCAATATCACAATGGCATCGTACTTTTCAGTCTGTAACAGACTCTTAAACGCATCCGTAACTCTGTCTGTTTGCTGAGATGTATCAGCGTTCTTTAATAACAACTTCTCCCCTACTTCATCCTTGACTATGGGATTGCAATCCTCACTCTCTTTTATGTTATCAAATCCTGGATCGACGCCAGGAATGATATGCAGCATAATATTATCCAGTAGTCTCTGGATAGGCGGGTCACCAATTTGATTTCCCTTAAGGATATGCATCGCTAAACGTAGTAGAATTTCCCTACCCACCGGCTGAGAGGCAAACAGTCCTCCCACAAATCCAATGCGAAATTTATTCTCATCGGGTGATCCCATCTGAAAAAAAGCGCGATTTTAAATTAAATATAGAAATATGCAATGGGCATGCATTGTCGTTCAAACTCACATTATGTGTGATTTTCAATGAATGAAAGGCCATACTGATCAACGAATCACCGGCTATAAATTCTGCGGTGTCAGGTTGATGAGTTTCCAACTGACTGAGTCTAGCGCTCAAGTCAGGATTTTTTAAATAACCATTTTGCAAGTTTGCTCTTAGTCCAAAATCATATGCAGATGACCTATGTAAATATTTATATAAATAATTAATTCTTTTTATATATTTTATATATATTTACATTCCAAGAAACTTATATTGAATGATATAACTACTTGAATAAACATGCAGTGTCATGTTTTTCCATTAAAATCGTCTCGAATTATCTTCGTGAGGAAAATCCGAGCAAGAGAGAATATTTCGAAAAATGTAGTATCTCGCGGTCAGATCGTAAAATACATTTTGAATTTGTAATTAAACAATCATACCAATGCAGAGGATCGTCACGCATTAACGTAAAGTCCAGAATTACTTCTCCATCCCCAGTATTTTCGGCAACGTACGATGGTACGTCGACACTCTGCGCGAGTGTTTCATATCCCACCGCGCTGACTGTTACGTTATATCGTCCTGGTACTAGTAGTCGCCAATAATCGCCCCTCTCGGCAGAGTAAATATCGTGCTTTATGCCCTCAACCGAGATTTTCGCATGAGGTATAGGAGTGCCAATGGACGAAGTGACCGTGCCATGTATACCTTTTCGAGACTGTGGAAAAAATATGTGAACAGGATTATCGCATTAAAATTGGTCGCTAGGCTCACAAGTATTTCTTCGACTATTCGTTCCCACTAAACGAGCCTGTACCATTTCGATAAAACGCAGAAGGGGCTCCCTATTCTCCAGCCAGTAATTCGGCAAGTCGCTGGCGTTCGGATACTTCGTACATCCGATTTCCAAGGTAATCTCGAAGTCATTGCTGTGCAGGTAATTGTAATCCTGCATGCCGCCAGATACGGAGTACCAGGCGGCGCCGTTCGTTATACCTTCCGGGAAACTTTCTTCAAGGACCGTCTTTGAACCATAACCGTTAAATATCGGCGGACACGGCTGGCCGAGGTGCATGCGGGGATGAGCGTTGGAGTATGTCAACGCTAGCATCCGGAAGACGTCGTTGTCAGGGCTTGGATTCGCGACGTTAGTCGCCAGGTTCACCGGTCCATCGTCATAAGGGTAATTCGCGACTAACGCACCTCCGTGAAGATTAGCGGAGAGTACAAACGGGATTTTCGCTATCCAATCCATCACCGCCTTGGTCTCGGGTTCCTGATGTCGATTAAGCTGAAATATGTCATTGAGTGAGCGCGGTCTGTTTTTACTGCGCATCGTTTAACGGATCGTTAAACGCAGGAAGTTAAATTGTATTATACATGTTGCTCTTTCCTCTTTAAAATATCATTCCAAATGAATATGTTGAAATAACGAGATCATAAATAAATCGGTGAATATATATGTGCAATATAAATGTGAGACAATATATCAGGAAAACGTACATCGTTGACTTCATAATGATCAGGAAAGTTTCTGTTGAGGTCTACATCCTTCGCATTTGCTCTGCCTTTTACCCCATAGACGTCGCCTTCCTTGGAGATTTCATACCCGTCAGGGTTCATGCTTGGTATCACGTGAAGCCTGACGGTCTCCACTATCCTTGTGACTCTCTCGTCGGTGCCGTAGTTCTCGCACAGATATCTCAGCAATAGTAACAGCATTTCCCTGCCGACTACCTCGTTCCCATGCATATTCCCGACATACTTCATTTCCGGTTTATCGGGGCTGTGAACGCCGGGATTCTTCGTGATCTCCATAACGTACAGTTCACGGCCCTGCACGGAGGACCCTATGCTGTAGAGCCTCGTGATATTGGGATAACTCATGCCCAGCTCCTTCAGATATCTCTCCATCGAAACGTAGTTGTGATGCTTGAACGCCACGGTGTGGTAAAAACCGTACTTGTCGACCGATCTTACCACCTCGAGGACTGTATCTTCTCCTGTATCGAACGAATACACAATCATGATTGTCGTCAAAATCAAACGCAAAGTTTCCAGAGAAACAATCATTGTCCGTGGACGTTGAAATACGTCGACATATAATTGCAATAGATCTAAGTTTACAATTAAATAAAGCAAAACAAGAGATGGAGATGTTACAAAACACAAGGTACAGAGAAAACGAAAAGAATGAGACAACATAATCAGACATGTATAAAAATAACATATGTGATTGACATTAAAGAGGAAAAGGATAAATATTGAGTAAGTTATTCATTGTTCAAGACGAAAACAAGGTTTTTATTTCTAGTTTTGAACAATACATGCTTGTAAGGAAAATATTAGAACATACATTGTTATACAGATTACGATATATTCGGCCACTGGCGTGCCCTCACATAGAGATCTACATTTATTAGTATAGTTCTCGATACAATAGAATGGGTATTGGCAGTACTATGTATCTCACATGGTACATGTAAAACACAGTACATCCATTTCATTTTTCCCTTCGTTTTGTATACTTGCAGTTGCTTTGCACGAAATAAAATTTGACAAAATCGTTTTGTATTGTCACGCATATTGATTTTACTTTCAAACATCATTTACAGAATTCAAGCCAAATATAATTAAATATCGTCAAGAAAAATAATTGAAATATTATATAGATTAAAAGCTTTGTTTACATTTGTACACATATTGATACATTGATAATACCAATATTTGCTTTGCAATTTATTTATATTGTTAATAATATTGTTAATAATATTAACAATGAGAAACAATTGTCTATTGATAACTGTGTCTAGCGCTTTACATATTTTCTGTTAAAAGAAAACATATTGTTCATGGTTTTTGTGCTCATAAGTACATATGTATAATGAAAATATAAGTTATGAAATATAACAGTGTATATCTATGTAAAAATTTCAGTCTGATTCAAAATATAGTCTATAATGTTAGATAACCATTAAAGATATGTTTGATCGGTTAATTTGTTTCTCGTTTGCGTTGATGTATACTATTTTCCAATTTGTAGACAGGGCACTATGTTTTGTTAGAATGTACATTTCACACTGTCCATAAACGCGATTCACGGAACGTCTTCTTCTTTTATTAATGTATAATATGTCATAAAAAAATAAATCAAAATAAAATGATATTAAGATTAAAGGCAGTACAAATAATGATAGAATAAATATACATATAAATTCAAATATAAATGCCTTCTGTCACAAACTGGAATATACTTAAAATATTTAATCGCGTAACTATAACAAAAACATATTTAAAATCATTATTCCTTTTCTTTGCAGTTCGTAAGATTCATTTCTCCATACCTTGTGTATATATGTAAGTATAATTGTCTTTATGTCTCATTCCTTTTTTAAATAGAAGTAAATAATAAAAAATGCCATGTCGAAATATGTCAGGAAACAAATAAGAGATTCTGCAGTCACAAATTATTAAAGATGCGTATCCGAATTTCGCAACATTAATGCGCTAAAACAAAACAAAAAATTTACTAAAATAAAAATAACAGAAAAATTCTGATAATAATTAAAAAAAAAGTAATAGTTTTCGATATTTAAAAAATAAAAAATAAAATTATTTGTTAATATAAGAACTGTAATGATACGAACAAAATATATAAGTTAAAACAAATGAATGAATGATGTAGTTAGTAACAGTTTATAATATTTTAGGCAAAAAGATAGAGCTTAGATAAACAATATAAATATGACAGTAGTACTGTTAGACAATTTAAATGTTCGAAAATTAGTAGTCCTGATAGTAATTGTCTATTATCAGCTTATAGAATGCGGGAAATTTGTTAAAAAGTGCTGTTTGTGGATAGTTTATATCATTTTTACCTTGTTCTTCAAATTCTTTGTTGCTTAATGTAAAGTTAAGTTGCGTCGGTGCACCTTCTAATACAGTTACACTTATTGGATCGCTGGGTTCATATCTGGATAGAAAATAGAATGTAAACAAATAGGTACGCTAAAAATATTTTTCACCCTGACATATTGTATATTAATGTTTAAGAATTATGGCGTTTACGTACCCCCACGCGATGGCATAAACCGAATAGGTTCCTGGAAGCAGTAAGCGCCAATACTCGCCGTTGGCCGTAGTTGTTACATTATGGTTTATTCCTTCCACAACAACATTTGCTTTTTCGATCGGTTTACCATCCTTACTGCGTACAAAACCTACAATCGAAAAGCAGACATACTATGAAACCTCTTTCAAAAATTAATTTAAACAAAAGCAACAATACATATATAAATGTTACCTTTTATTCCAATATGCGCTTGCTCCAAATATTTAATCAGAGATTCTTTATTTAGTAGCCATTGATCTGGTAACATTGAACCCGGTGGATATTTACAGCAACTCAGCTCGAACGTTATATCAAATGCATTGGAGCGGGCATAATTGTAGTCCTGCATTCCACCAATCACTTCATACCTATTAACAAATTTAAAAACTTTCGTGACACAGTGTAATCTCTGTGATTCAATCAATTATCTTGCAAGAATAGATCAGGATTCGAATATTTAAGTTTTCCTGCAAATAACAAATTAACAATTTCGTAAAGATTACTTTAAGAGTTGATCTTTACTTGATGGATATTTGCAACCGATCAGCTTAAATGTTACTCTAAAAACTGTAATATGTTCTTTCTTACCAATATGCTCCATTTGTAACGCCATGTGGGAATATCTCTGGTGGGCAAGCGTCACCTCTGCGCATTTGAGGATGATTGTCCGCGTAAACATGGGCGAGATACTTGAATAAATCATCGTCCGGGCTTTTACTCTCTATGCAGCATGTTTTTGGGATACTGAAAGAACACATCTTTTCAGATAATAGAATTTCTAATAACACAAGCTGGAACAACTTAATAATATGTAACTAATAATATACAGCTATCATAATGACAATTTATACCCAGAATCATATGGATAGCTGGCAACTACGGCACCACCGTGAAGATTTCCAGAGAGTACAAAGGGTTCATTGGAGATCCAAGTCATCATGGCCACTGTTTCCTTCTGCCGACCATTTAGAATGGAAATGCCCTTCCTGAGCTGGCTGAGTCTTCTGTCAAACTGATCGGGGAAGTCCCGATTCAAGTCGACATGGTTGGCATTCTCTCTGCCCGAGAAGTCATCCTTGGACTCGCACTTACCCTCCTGAAACATAAGAGAGGGTCTCAAATTATCCCATGCTCGCGATGAAATCGGCGACTGAGAAACTTACCACTGAATTTTCAAAACCGTCCGGATTCATGGAAGGCATCAGGTAGATGTCCGTCTCGTTTACCAGTCGGGTGATGCGATCGTCCTTGCCGTAGCGATCGAGGAGATATTGACCGAGAATGACGAGCAACTGCCTGCCCACAGCCTCGTCGCCGTGCATGTTGGCAATTAGCTTGACCATGGGCTCGCCGGGCTTGCGGTGGCTGACGTTCTCCGAGATTTCGAGGACAAGTAGGTCCCGGCCCTCCACCGATTTCCCGATGGAGAAGACCCGCGCCAGGTGCGGATATCGCCGCTCCAGCGAGTCGAACAGTCGTCGTAGGTCCTCGTCATGCGTGTAAGACGTGGTGACATAGTCGCCGTCCCGTGGCTGCTCGGCGACGTTCAACGCGTAGCCGTTCACCAGGGCGCCGATCGCGGCGCAGGCGAGCGCGAGGATGATGCTGCGACGTGCACCGTCCATTTGCCTGATCGTTTATCTCACGCGCGCTCTCGGACGTACTCTCGCTTCCACCTCGCGCGCCTCCTGGCTATACTACCTCGGGGAAGACTGTCAAAGGCTCATATCACGGACTGTCCCCTTAGCCTTCTGCATATATACACAGTGCTGACGTCCGCACGTCGGGTGAGTGGGCGACGTGTCGAGGAAGGAGGGGGGGGGAAGCGGCGTCACCTTTCCCCGTTCCCGAACAAGCGTTCCGTTGGTTCATGCGCGATAGCGATAAACGCGGTGATATATCGTGGATACCGTAGATGTAACGGCGCGTTATCGCGTTCTCGGCTCACCTAGGCTAAATTAAAAGTGTATAATCTTCGTAACGTTCATTGGAAGCTCGTTATGAATTCGCGGTGTTCGTGTGACGTCGACTCACGCCGACTGCACGGCCCGCGGCCGACGGATTAGGTTAGAAGATTAGGTTAGATTTCGTTGCAAATCCAAGGACGGTGATCAGCGATGGCTAATAAACAGTGAGTAACTAAGGCGCGTCTTTTATATCGCACGGGGCTTTATCAACTAGTCTTGCTGACTGATGTTCTTTCGATGTTGAAGGTACGGTCTGATCTTGTCGAAGAAGAAGCAGCAGCAGAGCACGGCGCCGAAGCTCAGCAATGTTTTCGGGGACGACAATGCGTCCGACGACGACGACGGCACCGACTGGGTCAGGAAAGCTCTCAAGGCGGAGGGCGAGAAGAACAGGATGAAGAAGCAGACGAAGCTCGACATACAAAAGGCTCTGAACGAGGATCCGACGATTTACCAATACGATGAGGTGTACGACGATCTGGAGCGTGGCAAGGGCCAGGACAGCGCGAGCAAGCAAGAGAAGAAGTCCAAGTATATACAGAAGCTCCTGAATATGGCCGACCGAAGGAAAAGGGAGCAGGAGCATAGGATAGAGAGAATGGTGCAGAAGGAACGCGAAGCCGAGGGCGAGATGTACGCGGACAAGGAGAGTTTCGTCACCTCGGCATACAGAGCGAAGCTGGAGGAATTTAAAAAGATGGAGGAGGAGGAGGCCAAAATGGATAGATTGGAATCTATCGGCGACGTGACGAAGCAACGAGACATGTCAGGATTTTATCGTCATTTGTATGAACAGACCGTCGATTATAAAGACGGGACTAACAAAGATGATGATAGTAATGCGAAAGAAAAGAGTACCGAGCAGAGAGAAAGGAGAACTTCAACAAGCAGCGCAAATGGAGAGAGTGCAACGGCGAATAAGGGGATAAGTGAAACGGAGGAAAGACAGAGAGCAACCGCAAAGTCTAAGAAGTCGAGACAGTACAGGCAGAGAGCCATAGAAACGTACGAATCTGATTCTGAAACGGAGACGAGGAAAGAGGAGTTGAAGAAAGATCAAATCGTCATTTCGTCAGCGGATAAGGAGGCCGATGGAGCTGAGATCCAAGAACCGGAGGAAAAGAAACAAAAAGTAGATAAAAACTACGTGAATACAATCGAAAAAAATATCGTAGATACCAAGGAAAAAGATATAATTGTAAAAGCTGAGATCTCTCAGGATAACATTACTCCAGATGGTGAAACGGTTGAAGAGAATAAGGAGAAGCCTGTTGAAAAGAAAGACAGGTCTTCCATTTGGGAGAAGAGAACAGTAGGTCCAGTGTTCGAAGCAGCATTACAAAGGTATTATGCAAGGAAAGCAAAGAGATTGGCTGCTGCAAATTAGATGTAATTAATTTATAATTATATTAATTTTTACATAATATTTGTCAATATCGTACTCTTCGTTCCACTTTTATATCGATTAATATTGACTTTATTCCCATGACAAAATTGTACAAAAAAAAAAATGGTACGATCTCCAATTGTAAAAATGTGTATAATGAGAATTAAAGATAAAACTTATTTTATGATGTTAGAAAAGATGCAGATATATTTATAAAAATGCACATATACACGATCCAAATGCTCAAACAATGATTCTTATAATTTAAATAGATACAGCTGAGTTAAAAGAAGAAAATATGTACACTCAGATGCACAAGATAATACTTTCTTAAACATCGTCTTTCTTTTGTCTTTGTGCATATCTATTTCTCTTCTCATACTTATTATTTAAAAATATTATTCTTAAAGATTCAGTTCTCTTCGAAACATCTCTGTACAATTGCACGCAATTCCATCCAATTTGAAAGCCACGTTGAAAAACAAATTATTTCTACGATAAAAAAACGATATGAAATGGACTTTTACAGCTTGTGGAAGTTTTGACGTACATTTGTCGATATGATATTTATATGTACGTCATATCACATAAGACATACATTTTTAGCTAGACGTTACATTCTGTGGTAACATGTGCCCTGTATCTCCTAGACAATAGAGAGTAACTCTACCACTTGGAAGAATAGAGAGCCAAGTGATGCTTCCGTGTTTCAAGCATATCCGTAGCCATGCCTCCGGTGGAAACTGTAACGCCCTTAACAAAAAAATCCAAAGATATATTGTGCAT
>QKQZ01001003.1:0-10227 GCA_003595255.1 Solenopsis fugax | reverse complement strand
ATTTAAAAAAATGTTATTTTGCAATTGTATTTAGTTTTACATTATTTATTTTAATTATAAATTTTTTTATCCCAATTGTACAATAATTTTAAATGTATGTACATAATATTAATATTTAAAAAATTTAGCTTCGAACTGTATAATAATTTAGAGCTTTCTGATCTGAAATGAGTTCGAACGCTTCGAACATACCTTCAGTTCGAAAAGATCGAACTATTTGACGTTCGATCTTAAAGTTCGAACTGTCCGAACTACTCGATCACCTAATGTTTCCGAGCACTACTTTTTAGTAGCTTTTTTTTCTTAAAGTGGAAATATACATTGCGCATGTTAGTAAAAATGCATGCACCAATCAGAATACATCAATGTATAATATGTGAAACGGACATTTGTAGAAAGAGAATCCACATAAACAAAAAAGATGTCTTTTAGATTTTTAAAAGATGTCTTGCTATGTCTTAAGATGTCTTGCAATATCTGAAAAACATCGAAAAGACATTTTTTAGCGATCTAAAGATATTTTACCCAACATTTTGAATCTCAAGTAGTTGAATTTATGATGAAGCATGTGTTATAACAAGACCGCGAATATTTATCGTATGATATTAAAGTTTGAATCATTAAACAATATTGATAAATTTTCTCGAGAATTGAGGAAGTCTAGTAGGTATGACACCATCGCACTGTCAAGATTATCTTTTACTACGTAATATATAGCATATTTTTTATGCACAATAAATGTTTTCCATTCTTTCCGATATAGCGTAAAGCTTGCGCCAGACTTGCGCGATTCGTGATTCTAAAAAGTTCGAAATTCACAATTAGTTATTGGTGTGAGCGATTTTTGCTTATAGTGTGTAAATGGATACAGG
Source organism: Solenopsis fugax (assembly GCA_003595255.1). Classification (NCBI taxonomy): domain Eukaryota; kingdom Metazoa; phylum Arthropoda; class Insecta; order Hymenoptera; family Formicidae; genus Solenopsis; species Solenopsis fugax. The sequence continues at coordinate 9,355 of QKQZ01001003.1, read as the reverse complement.
TATTTGTCGAGTTCGTACATTCGTTATTTATTCGCGCTAATTCGTTAAACGAATTAAAAAGAAGCTACTTTGACGAAAATGAATCACCACATATCACGTATAATCTGGCGCAAAAAAGCAAGAAAATAAGTATTACTAAATATTGTAAAGACGCCGATGACTTTCGAGATTTTTGTTAATACTAATTCGCAGACATTCGAGATTTTTGTAATATTAATTATTGTAATGACGCTGACGAAGACTCTGTGTAGTCGAAACGTACGTTTCATATTTACTTAAAATAAAGAATTATTATAGCCACATTACATCTAAAGTTGGTAGTTGCTCGTACAAAGTCGCTATATTGTTTGATTACAAGAAAATAATTTGGTTTTTAAAAAAATTAGTTACCCCTCGTTCTGCCTGCCGCTGATCCTCATGACCCATGAAATTCGGCATCGCCGTCAGATTATAACGTAATCCGCGGCAGAAGGACACGTTCAGTCGTTCGCATTTGGCACCGGTCCCAGGGTGCGCGTGGTTGATGCCCCATCCTCGGGTCAACGCTACTGAAAGGATGAGCACCACAATGCGTAGCACCATTTTCAATGTCGACGGCATTCACATTTTATTTCGCGTACAACGAATAAATAATAATAATAATAATATGTAATTCGTGTATACACTCGCGACGGCGAGGTCATGTGATCGCGACCCGCGACATCCTACAAAATAAACCCATTCGCATCAATGGTTGACGGCCGACTGAAGTGCTCGCGCGATGCAGATGCAGGCATTCGGGCAACTCCGTACGCGTTCGGCCGCGTTCTCTCCCTTCCCCTACCTCCCACTTTTTGCCGCCACGACCGCCGTCACGGCGGGCCCTATCATCTCGGCCCGACCGCCGAGGATTATGGGGATTGATCCTACAGGCATAATTAGGAACAAAGAAAGCACCGGACTTTGCGCTGTCTGGCCGATGAATTTCTGTCATTTTCTTGGAAATAGAGAATCTAGCCTACACGTTATCTTTACCTTTGTTGTGAAGGGTGAAATTTTTTTATAGAATTAGTTTTGGGAAACTCACTAGGGAGAAGACAGCTTTCATAAGATCAGCTGACTAATCTAATAAGGCTGATCTCACCATCTGATTAGCTTGGTCGGCTGATTAAATTTAAAAATAGCCAACTGTAGAATGTAAAATTGACCCTATTGTTTTTCTTGCCCATTTTCTAGAAATCAATTTATTTATATAAAATATAATATTTTAATAAATAAAGCTCTTACTATTAGATATTCAATAGAGTCTATTCCTTTATCGATCAGTATGCGATTCATTACTATACCCATACAGCATAGAATATTACAGCAATGTTGTAGCAATATCTTTAATATTTCTGCATCAATATTATTGAAATACTACAATATTGCTAACATTCTGTGTTGTATATACATGCAATATTACAATAATATTGTTAAACGTTCTATGTTGTACAATATATGCAAGATGTTCAACATAGGCAAGGTTATTTAGCCCTTTGATAGAACTTTAAAATTTTCCGCGAAAATACGTAATAGATTTTTAAACTTTAATATCTGAAAAAAAATTTAATTTCTTTTTTGTTTAGAGAGAAAGAAATTTATACAAAAAAGTAATTTTAAATGATTTAAATTTATTTTCAGTCATATTAAAAAGTTATTTTTTTTGTATTAATAGAATTTTGAAGTGTGCACTCACGTAATATTTCGCACAAATTCTAGTAAAGAATTTAAAAATATTTATAAGTAGTTTAAATTGAAATTTTGAACAATTTGCAAGCTCGCGATCATTTGTAAAAATTGTGATAGAAAATCTAAATCTACATTCATAACTAGATTGAATAGAACATTTTTCAAAAACGTTATGGAACGAATCTAAGAAATATCGCTGCCGATCCAACCGCACGACCGGTCCTGGTATTTTGTTCGGAAAAAAGCGCACGATGAATTCAGAACGGCGAGCCGAATCGTTATGGTCTACCATTATGCGTGTTAACACGATTTCGGGCTTTCCACGGCCGGTCCCTTTGGGCCTTTTTGGGTCCGGCCAACACGGTCTGTAACGCCCATTGGGGAATGACCTTGGTTTACCTCGACGCAGAGACTGTGAAGCGTAGAATAAAGAAATCTACAATGAGACAGGATAGGCTTCAGTTTCCTTTGACGCGACCCGCTCCTCTCGCCGTCTTCTTTCCCTTTTAGACGCAAAAGTGCTAATTATACTTATTTTGTACACAGTGAATATCTTTCCTCCGGACGAGCTCTCAATATTCCGTGTCCTTTTTCAATTCTTAATCTCGTTGAAAGACGAATACAATTTTTGCAACTGCAATTAATAATTGTTACTCACAGACATGTTTACAAACGCAAACTTGAATTCATTATATACAATCTGTGAATATATTTTTATTAGCCCGATACAAGAGCCAAGGCATGCCAGAGTGCGTTTACCGGTTACCGGCTAGTGAAGCCCGGTGGAACAGGGACTGACGGAGGCGCAAGAATGGAAGGGGTTGAGGCGGCGGCGAGCTATCAAAGAGGATTGTAATTAGTCGCGCATGTGCCGCGCGGCCAACCGGAGCACCAGACGCGGGAATCTCTGTTTTTTGCTTGCTATTTCCATCTCGAATATCACCCTCTTCAACGTGCCTCTTGGGAGCGCGCAAAGTTTCTTTTTTTAGATCAGTTTCTGCGAAAGTCGAAATATCTACGAAACAATGGAACAAGCGGACTTTAACAGTTAGTTGTCTATATATTAGAGAAGAGGGTATTATGGCTACTGTGGACATTATGGCTACCCACATTATCTCCGTTATTAGGTGACGAATTCTAACAATTGTTTATGGAATTCTTCAATTAGTAGCCCGCCGTTTTTTAATAGCGCTAATACGCCAATACACAATAGCTAACAATTGTTATAAGGCATTTTTACTTTTGAGCACTTCTAAACTTTTTCAAAGTATATTTTAGCATTTAATTACACATATTCCTCATTGTTTTTAAACTTGAGCGTATTATCACACGAATGTACACTCGAGTGTTTTCTTGTTATTTAACTTTTTATTCAGCTATACACACTTCGAGTTATGCAAAGTTAAACACTAACATGGGATTTTATTAGTATGGTTTTTCAAACAAAATTTTCATATCAAAATATTTCTTCGATAAATCGATTGTTACTCTAAAGGGCGATGTTCAGAAACATTAGAGATATCATTTTATGTTTGTTATTTAATGTTAAATAGGAATAAAATGATATTTCTTGTGAAATTTCTGAAGTCTTTGAACGCATGAAAATTTTAAATCAGGAAAATTTTAAACGATGGAAAATTAAAAATATATAATTTTTTAACAAAATACTGTTTTTCTAAACTAAACTGATTTTTTTAAAATTATTTTTAGACTAACCATATTACTACCACTTTTTTTCTTTTACCGATTATGCAGTGCGTCACATTTTTGTAAATCACGCCCTAAGTAATTAATATTTCGTTACTTTGAGTTTAGAATCCGTTAAACAACATTTTGACGAATAGAATCGTTCCAGTTTTAATATAAAATATAAATTATTAACAAAATTATTCAATAAAATGAAAATGGGTGGCATATTACCCTCTACAATAACTAAATATCAAAGTTGTGTATAAAAACAATGTGATCATAACTTATAGGTAATTAAATATCATAATTTTACATAACTATGGTCCTATTGCCACAACTATGATCCAAACATCTGCGCGCACGAAAACATGATATCTGTGTTTTCATGCGGGTGTTTGGACTATAATTGTGTAAAATTATGGTATGGTATGATTTAAAAGTTTCAATAAAACATTTATTAAGGTATAAGAGAAACAGAAAAGGATGTTTCTGCTGTACCCAAGAAAAATTTAATCAATACTTCAATCCAAATTTACGAGACATCATTTGCTCAGTTAAATCGTGCACGTTAGGTGTTCCATCGCGCGTTGAAGTCACGTAAGGGATGGGATACATACGGATAGTGGTTCTGGTGGGGGGAGGGGATTGCATCGGCAGGTAGGCAGATACGTAAATGGCGCGAGGAAGTCTCTCATTATTCGGTAATAACCTGTAATAACGTAGATTTAATGCGTGGCTTCAAGTACAGGCTATAGGCAATCGTTCACCGCCTTCGGCACTTTTAATGAATTGCCTCCTTCCACTCCTCGCTTCCTTGTTTCATTTCAGCTTCGATATCTTTTCCGTTGATAAGAAACAAAAGTTAAAAATATAAATATATAGAGTGACTCACGAAATTAACAAAAGGAAAGTAATAACGAAATGTATAGATCAAGCTCACTTATTTATAAACGTAATTAGAATACAATTTAACGACTTTATAAGAGCAATAATAAATTTCAGATGTTATCTGGTTAAAATTTAAAATATCCATTTATTCAAGCAATATTCTTAAAACTAAAAATGTATATGTTTCGACTCTTCGAGTCATCATCAGCGTTTTCAATATTTAGTACAAAAATCGCAATATATTAGGTACATTGTAAATCTCGTTAATGCAAAAGCAATAGTAAGTTGTCAAAGTGGTAAAATTCTTCGGCATGGTCAAAATTAGAATTTCGACATCTATTCATCGTTCAGTAGCGAGAATGGTTAAGTTCAGTAATTAAAAAGAAACCGTGGTGATATAATAATTGTCCGAATAATAAAATGTTTTTCTTATGTGTAAAGTTAGTAAAAATTATAAGAGTTAAGTTAATAAACATGTCAAACGAACATGTGTTGCTGTCTGCTCTTGTTGAGATCTAGTAGAAAACTAGGAAGGAAAGTAATCATGTAAAACGAAACGAGAAAAGGAAAGTAATTATGTAAAACGGCAAATACAAATCAGACACGGTGCTTGGTGCGCAAAAATAAAATTAGTAATAATCACTTATTGAAATACGATGTACAATGGACACACGTGTTTCGGCTCAGTTTTTGAGTCATCTTCAGCATGCATTGACAATGGTTATGGTAAGAAGAAATATTAATTATGAAAACAGAAATGTCAAAATAATGTCAATTTGATGTCATATTGATCAAAATGTCATTTTTTGGTAATAATTTGGTCAATATAACGTCAAGTTAACACTTTTTGACTTTTCTGTTTTCCTTGGGATTGTTTGATTTTGACTTACCGAATCAAAAAAGAATCAATTAATCTTTTTCTCTCTCGCGCGCGCACAAACTGTTAATTTCTTTACTGCTTACATCTTACTGTTTAAGTTTTTTTTGTGCGCTATGGCCTTTATGTGGTGTAGTAAATATAAAATGCATTTTCTACGTACGTATAGTTATCAATAAAAAAAGAATTTTATAGGAAGATAGCATGTCATAACTCATGTAGCACCGAATAACGTTTCAACAACATTGTAATATTTTAGCAATATTACAGAAACACTGCAACATTGATGGAATGCTTTGTGATGTAAAAGTAATGTTTATAAGACTATTCAAATTTCTTTTGTATATAGTATAGTAACTGTAAGTTACATTTTCCGGTGGACAGTATCAACAGAAAAAGAATTTTAGAGAAAAACAATACTTCAAAATATTTATGAAACTAATTTTTGTGTATAATAATTTATCTTTACTGTTCTCGAAAAAATTATAGTGGATAGTCGTTTTACAACATCTTATGCTAATGTGTATACGTGTGTGTAAAAGAACAATGTATAAATATTTTAGTCACGTAAAATGTTAATTTGTCACTTATTTGTTATATAATTTATTTGTTATTTACTTATTTATCATGCAGTTTTTTATTGCGCACCTTCAACACACTCCAAAATATTTTTATGTTACAAACATATCCTATATGTTGACTGATAATATTTAAGATTTTACATTCTAGATAACGCATTCATCCAGCAGGCTGGCGAGTTTAGCATGAAATCGTGCGGCGTAAAAGGGCCGCGCAGGGTCACACCTCCGAGATACGTGAACGACAGACCCTTCATTACATGAGCGAGACGCGAAAGAGAATGAAACCCCTTAGGCTAGTCCCGAAGGGCCCTCCACGTATATTATACTTTATACATACATCATGTCAGACGCGCGAAAAATCGCCGTTCGTGATTTCATTCTAGTTTCTATCGACCTGAACGGTTTTATATCACGGAATTTAATCTTTTAATATTATATGTATTTGGAAATTTCGAAAAGATAAATTTTCATAAAATAAAACTTAGGATTCTAAAAGAATTTTACTTATGTAATTTTTAATTGTCATATTTTTTATAAATGATGGTTAAAGTTTTGTAACATTTGACTTTTGCATTTTCAAAAATAGATAAATATAATTTAAATCAGATAATCTTATTCAATTCAAATCTTTGTAAAATTTTAAATTTTAGATTATTTTAAATTATTTACTACGAGCCTCGGCGCGGAAATTGATCGCTTTTTGCTCGGTCGAAGCATTTTATTGGTACGCATCGAAACGCGGATCGTCGCGAGTCGAAAAATTGTGAGCGCAAAAAGCGCTCGGCTTCGTTCGGTCTCGCTCGTCATCGATTCGTTACGCGCGGCAAACTTCGCGAGACTCAACTCGCGAGAATATGAACACAAGAACTTACAAAAATGTAAAATTGTTAACTTTTAGAAAAATATAAAACTTAAAAAAAAGAACAATATTTAAAAACAAATATAAAATTAATTAAGTTCTTATAAAAGTTGTTACAAGGAAATGATTGTGCAAGAACATAGCTGAAATCTTTGAAATTAAAGATAAAAATTAGATAATATGAATTTTTGCAAATTCTTCAAGTATTATATTCATCAAACACATTTCAAAATTTTTAATTGTTAAACAACCGTAATAAGTAAAACAGATATTCAGAAAAGCTCATGTCACTATTGTTTTGGAAACTTTTCAGTGTTAACTGCAAGAATGTGTAATCAAAATTAAGGATATTTATAGGATGCTTTCCAGCTACGACACTCTGTAACACACTAGTGAATTATTTTATCCTTGTTGACTGTATTACACAGTGTCGCCTGTATCATGTAGCTGGAAAGCACCCATAATCTAACCCTCACCAAATATTTGTTACAATTGATCACGTTTCAATTGACTAAGTTGGCGCAAAGAAAGCTGTAAACCCATATGAAATACTACAACTCCTACAACCATAGACCTCCTTTCGCCCTGTAAATAGAAGATGGACCCGAATCGTTTCGTATTGCAAAGTATTGTGAACATGAAGAGTTTTCGCCCTCCCTATGGGATTTTTCGCAATAATATTTTTACAGTTTTTCGGAATTAGGCGGAATCGTAGAGATGCGTGTAAGCATAAAAAAATAATTAAATTGATTAGCAATTTAATTTCGTGATATTCGGGGGAATCTTGTAAATGTTTGTAAACTCACCTAGAAAATTATTGAGCACGAAGAATTGCTTTCGACCGGTATTGCCATTTTCGTTTTTTAATTTGTTGTTACACTTCCCAGTCATATTAGGATTTGTTTGTATAATTGTTCTGTTTTACATGAGGGTATTCAAATTTTCAAAAGTACTAAAAGTACAAATGTACAAGTAAAGATTCTATTTATGCTAGAAATTATAGAGCCAATTTTATAACTTGTTATGATAATATTATAACTTTTTAATAAACAACGAGCGACGGTTAAAACTTGTTGAAAGTCGTACTCAAGATCTTGAATATATATCAAGGTCAAGATAATCTTTCTGAGAAGGTAATCTCTATCTCTGCATAATTACCAATTTATTTTTAATTTCTATAAGCCTATAATAAAGTCCAATGTAGAGCTACAAAAAGTTTTTTTACTTATTTATAAATATGTGAAAGATATATTTTATTTTTGTGAGTGATTGAAATATTTTATTCTCACTTAGTTTATTTCAATATTCTCATAAATAAAATTAAAAAATAAAATTAATTAAGTAGGTCTCTTATTCGACTCAGATACCTTATTACGCGATATAGTGAATTACAGCGATATTACTGTAGAGAGGATAGTTGCTCGTTTGTAATATGGCAACATTAATTAAGACACTTTTCAGAAGTACTGTGAAAAATCTATATCTTGGAATTTTTTTATATATGTGAGAGAGAGAGAATTCTGAAATATTTGAATATTTCTAAGATTTCTCTATAATTTTCGAAGAAAGTATTATAAAATTTTAAGAATTTTAAGGTATTTTTCTAGAAAATTATAAAATCTTCATAAATATAAAATAATATGAAAAATTCTTTAAAATATTATGAAATATGAAATTATTTTCGTTAGAATCAAATCTATATTTGCATGAAAGTTCCATCTCGTGCGCTTTCAGCTCGCGACAAAAGAGAAATGACTGCGCGCGAGAATTGAAAGTTACTAGCAGCGACCGCAAGACCTCCAAGAAGTTGAGTGCCGCTACGGATCATTATGTGATGGTGCAGGGATCTCAGGAGTAGGACAGAGGGTCCGTCGACCAGACCGAATCTCCCCTTCACGGCTTAAAAAGGTCAGCTGAAGACGCCGCACTCGTTCGTTCTGTGTTCAACCTTCCACTTTTCTCCCTTCTTACCTCGCCCCCCTCCCGTCCTCCACTCTACTATACCTCGTCCTTTCGTTCCGGCCGCCGCCATTCTCGGCCGTTATTATCAATAAATTTTGTTTCTATCTCGCTCACGTTCCATGAAATTATAAAGTTCGACAGAACGGCAGAGCGACAGTGGCGAGAAACTGACTTTCTTCATTAACCCTTAAATATGTCTTACTCCTCCACTATTTATGTAGCTCCTCTATAAGAAATTACAGTCTCTTTTATTCGACTAAGGAATCGATTACGGATCAAATAACTTGGTGAAAATGACAAATTATTAAAATTAATTTGAATTTATTTTCATTTGCTGGCACTTGATAGTTATAGAAAGCAATTCAGCAAACGAAAATAATTTAAATGAATTAAAAATTGCAATTTATTTTAACTTATCCCAGTTCGCGCTTTAGAGTATTTTTGAATTCAAATGGATTCAAACGGTTTGGAATACAAAATGCGCTATTTTTTTGAATTTAGATGAATTTATGTTCCATTATATTATTTTTTAATTCAACTGAATTGAAATACGAAATAAGTTATTTTTATCACGTTAAATTCGGATATATTCATATTCATATTATTTTTCAATTCAAATGGATTTGAAAAAGCGCAAATTCAAAAATGTCGAAATAAATTCATTTCTACCCATTTCAATTTATTTTCGTTTGTTGGGTGATGGTTATTAAATTCCGTAGTTCATATTATAACTTCTATATTTATACTTTATATCGCTGTATTTAATTTATATTTTCGTTATAACTTATA